>JAQIXN010000065.1:0-80658 GCA_034698145.1 Proisotoma minuta | reverse complement strand
AACTCCGTTGAAAAATTTCGAAAATTTCTGTTGGCAACAAAATTGGCGTTTTGAGATTGGGGGTTTCGTTGCTCAGCTCTTCATATTATGTAGCTGTTGCTACCCTGTTTTTAATCTGTATTTGCTTTGATATTCGTGTACTTTATCATGTCTGCACTAATTCATTTATTTTTTGGACAATCAGCTAAATTTTCCATTGAATAAACGCTACTACGTAAAAGTCTCAACTCATTGAAATGCATATGTTTAGAAATAAAAAAAGGTCATAGGAAAGTTAATTCACCTGAAATTATTGCATAAAAATTCATTCACTCTGCAGAGTTTGCGGTCTTTTCAATTAAATCTAGAGCTGCAAATAGCCATTATATAACCACTTTCACGAATGTTTTATTGTGGTAAGGAAAAAAGAATCATTCACAATTTGAACCGCATTTAAATACGTAATGAAATGCGCATTTCTATATTTTTGTCAAAAGCCAATTGTTGACATTGACATTGCAAAGTTATTGGAAAGGTCATGAATTTTATCTGATTAAATGAATATGAATGAACGAATTTGTAGCTTGGGTTGGATGCAAAGTAAATGCAAGTGTCACCTGTCCCCATTAATATTTTCTGATGGCATTCTTAAATGCTTTCATTTAATATGTTAAATAAGACGGGAATTTGGCCAATTTGGACTTTTGTTCTATTAATCAGCTTCTTCTAACATGTATTGCGTATTGGCAAAAGAAATATTTCATATTATTGTTAAAACCAGGATAAAATTGATTGTATTCAAATCTCTTTAGAGAAAGTAATTTAACCTTCACCCAGAAAAGAAAGAGTATAAGCATAGATTGTAAATGTCAGTAGACTTTTTAGCCGGCTGCATTATGTTCACCTTGTGCCCTGATTATCCAAAATTCCAAAGAAAATTGAAATTATCTATGCATTTAAAATATGGGCGTTTAGTTACGACATAAAATAATATTTACACTCCAGAATAAATCTGTCCAAGAACCAAGTTTATTTATACAGGGATTTCTAAATTGGTAAATGACTGTATATACACATTGTTTCATATATTCCGGAGAGATTTTTTAAACATTGCACCAAATTAGCGTTGCATTTCATTGGTATGAAAACTCGTTTCTTTCAAAAAATTGCAGCATTATTTGACATAAGGCGATAACATTTTGGCAACATGTTCCAAACATTTTACACCCTTCTCGTCACCAAATTCTAAATCTTCATTCATCCTCTGCCAATTTTGTGTAGAATAGTTGTATGCTAATAGAGATGTCTGAGAAGGAGGAAGGAAGCGTTAACTACTTGATAGTAGAATCTGCATGAGTGGAAATGTTGTTAAAAATAGCCAGCTTAAATTTGGCATGCATATCATCCCACCAAACTGAAGAAAGATCACAATTTTCGAGAGTGATTCATCCTGTTTTTCTTTTCCCGTAAAACAATGTCGGTTATCCGTACTATTCCGTACCCGGTTTGGTATCATGTGAAGAAAAATAACATTACGCTACGGGATGTGATATGATATAATTGTACGGATTTACATTCCGTAGGATGAATCCCACGTGTTTATAAATGTTTGTGTATAGTTGTTTACGTAAGGAGTCACGTACGTGAATCCTAGACAAATTCGGTTAGGAGCAAAAATTAGTTTTTGCTGTACATTGAAATGGCCTTGTTTCTTGCTAAAGATTAGGTAACTTCATAATATGTTTGGATACCTATTTGTTTTCATTCAACTTTAGGCTAGTACAAATGATTACCTCATAGATATTAATTAAATTAGCAAGTTTACTACATTGGCCCAGATTTTGGAGATTTAGAATCTTATTACCCGTAAATATGAATCCTTACTAATTTTTGTTGTACGTTATAAAAAAATCTAATCAATAAATTTGCAGGTTCATTATAACTTCTGCAAAAATAAACTCTGATTTTAATGTCTTTATATGGCTTCTTTATTCATGTACGAAAATATATGTAAAAGCATATAAGCAAATTCAATATTACAAAACGAAGGAAAATGTCTGTATCTATTGTAAGAACTATAGATGTTGTATTAAATGCGACGCAATCTGAATCAAGTTTTAGCAAATAGCTTTTACATTTTTTGGCCGTCCTTGACTCTGCAAAAATTGATTCCTTTTCTTTTTGGAACACTAGCGAAGAAATAATTCCGTGATACGGATCTCACTTTTGTTAGCAATGGACCATGTTGATTTTGATTGCACGAAAAAACTATTTGCAACATCATCATCTCCCCGAGGCCATCACTTCTTTTAATGTATTCACATATATTGCCAAGTTCGATTAGCACATATTTTATTCCTTCATAGCCTGATTTATTAACCCACACACAATTTAAAGAGTTGGTGAAAAGAGTTACAATGGGACACTATCTTTGTAATCGTATTGTTTTCTTGTCATTTAAAAAAAAACCTTTTAAAAGCTTTCATATCACCAATTGTTTTCATCTTTACCAAGTTCCAATTTTTCGGTATAGTAAAATCTTGTTTCGTTCATTTCATTCTACACTTGAGTGCGTCTCCTTTACTTTTACTATTCATTTATTTATCTTTTGTCATGCCATGACTGGATTTTCGTGTCATGATATCTGCTGGATTCAGTCTCATTTGAGATGTCCGTTTAGACAAGGCATTTTTTGCAGAGTGAGTAAGACATGCCAACCACTTGATAGTTTATAGACTCTTGGCTCTTAGTTTGGCAAATCAATTTTACAGTCAAGTGAGTAGATCTGCGAAAATCCAATCCACAAAAAACTACCAGAAAATGCGTCGTACTTTTTATTTCATTCAGAGTCCAACGCCTATTCTATTGTTAAAAGAGGATAAATAAAACAACCAACTGAAAACGTAAGAAAGGGCAATCCCGCAAACATGTATCAAAAAGATGATGAAATTGGCATGGTCAATTTTATATTCAAACTGGAGCAAATGTGATCCCAAAATCCAGACTTTGTAACCATTGCACATGTCGTGTTATATAAGGATAACATCTTGCAATTTTTATTGCAGGGTTTAGGTAATTGGGAGTTTGATAATTGAGGGTTGACTGCCAGTTAAACCAGTTCTAATAAAATTGCAAGTTAAGTAAAAATCTAATGAAGCGTGGACCTAGAAAGTATTCTTAATACAAATGCAAATTTCGTGTTTTGTATAATTTTAATGTACAAAATAAATAGAATACCTACTAAACGACCTTCAAACTTTCAATCTCTTCCAAAATGGAAATTATTTCCAATCAAAATAATTACATAATATCACGAGTTAACTAATACTACGTATATAAACTTTTTTTAGAGTTTCTCCCAATTTAAATTCATATACTAATTTATTAGATCATTAATAAAGCCCATGGAGAAAGTCCAACCTAACTTTCTCCTCTCGAATGCAAATGTGTTAAAGATAGATGAGGAAATCAAAACATTCCACCCTCGTTTTCTCGCATCAGCAACCACAATCCAATTAATTTCCTAAATTTAAAACAGGATAGAGTCACTCTTTAAAAGTGTTAATGAACACGTTTCCTAATTGAACCAATTTCCATGAATCATAAATATTTATACGTTTTGAAGCCAATGTTTTCTTGCTCTAATAACCAACTTCCATTTTTGAAATTGTAATACCTTCACATAATACGTATCCCGATTTTTGCCACAAGCTTGCCTCATAAGAACGTAATAACACAGCGCTCCATAAGAGATTGATTCAAGGATGGGCGTGGTTGCTATTTCTTTGCTCTATCCGCTGGAACTTTAGCAATCAGAATACATCCAAAAAAGTTTAGTCTCATTTCATGTCAAAGTTAATGAATTTCTTTATTTCAACCTAACGCCTTGATGATATTTTATACTCTCTAATAATTTGCAGTATAATGGATGAATGAGTATTACATGATTAATTGACAGGTGGGTAGGCACTTGGGATAAAGGAGAAGGACGCTCTGTCCTAATATGACACTTTAATCTTGGGTTTCCAAACTGCCCTCTCTTACAATTTTATCCATTTTGTAATAGTAACATTATTTATTTATTTGCACTTTGTTTTGTAGATCCGTAACCTTCGAAAACAAAGTCAATATACACAATGTCATCTTTTAATCTTTGGCGTGGTCAAACCGGATCCTTTTTTATTTCATTTTTTGCTTAAATACTGCAGGTGTCTGTTTCAGTTTATGAATAATACCTGTTCCTTCCGCAGAGAAATACATAAACTACAAATCTGCCAAACCCAAAAGATCTTTGCAATAATTGATGACCTTTTGCTTAAACAGATAACTACGAGCATCTCCATTCATTTTATAATATAAGAGATAGAGAGATTTTGATAAACATTTATTATTATTGTATGCGGTAGCATTGGGAAGCTCTGATTTACGTCAACAGATTAACACCGGGGGCAGAATGACATTACAATGACATTGCCATTCATTTTATCCACAATAAAGAAATTTTTATTCAGTTGCAACAATAAATAAAAATGTTTGTATAATCATATCATCATTTCGTGATTATTCTAAAGCCCCGACAGTTTTTTATCTAGCCCAGATCCGGAATCATGAGATGACAAGCAAAATAAATAAATTCATGCCAGGCAAAATATTTAATTACTTTGTGGTTATTTTATTATTCAGATGCAATTTTAATTTGCAAACATTTAACTGGAATAGACCCAATTATTTTGATCCAACAAAAAATATAAGAATATTTATTAAATTGCTATTTGAAGGTTTTTCATGCTCTGCAAAAATTCTGCAAAGTCTTTAATATTTGTAACTAGAGCATGCAACACAAACACAAAGAGCGTCTATTAGTTAATTCAACTTTTTAGTCTGGAGGAATAAATAGTCTCAACAAATAAATTCTTTCACTTTGCATTTTTTAATCAACACGCAAGGACTACAAATTAATTTTACACTTAACAAATATAGTACTTCCTAAATATACATAATAAATCCGGATTTCCTTGAAATTGTCAAATGCTGCAAGGAGAATTATTATTATTGCAGTTTAATGCATTTTAATCCAAATCAATGTCCTTCCTCTACTTGATTTTTATATGTAGGTATACAATTACAGATGTAATCATTTTAATCTAGGTTTCAAATACAGTTTGGCACATTTATTTTAACAATTGAAAAGTCATACGCTGCATCCTCCTGAAATATATGTACATATAATCTTGCCAGTCACCTAGTTGGATCCAATTTCTTGAAAAAGGGTTTTGGCAATTGTCCTAATGCTCTTTGTCTTCAATGGATTGCCGAATGCACCACATTTGTAACAAACTACAACCAAAGACACATTTGAGAAAGGAGAAGGACACTTGGAGATGGGTTAAGAAGATAACAATCTATTTTATTTTGGGGTCTGTAACTAATCCCATTTAAAATAGTATTTTGGGATAAAATTAACACTTGAAAGAATTCAGTTCAAGAGACATGAATTTATTTAAATTTATTATTAATTAACCAATGTTGGCAAATAGTTGTTAACCTTTTTCCCCATTTAAGGAGATTGGTGTAAAAATAAATGTTTACTCGTTCTGTTTTATTTATTAAAAATGGTTTATTCTGTCGCAGTGCCAATTATACATTACAGAGTGTCTGCAAATAGCCATGCTGACCTCAGATAGTAATATACACACTTTATCACTTTTAAAACAAAGAAATGGAATTTTAGCAAATTTTTTATCTGTGGAGTTTGTCCTCAACTAATTCTACTTCCGGTGGCTGCACATCTTTATGACAAGTGTAATTAATTATGGATAAGTAGTCGTAGATCAATCCCATCTCAAGAGCGAAAGGTTAAAAGGGTCAGTTTTAGAAACATGATTGGCATAATTAACACAACCACATAAGGCAAGGTAATTTAATGTTCTCCATAAATAATGTAAAATGCATCCCGTTATGCATTGCATACATCTAGAATTATTTACAGCAAAATATATGAGACATGTAAATATATATTATTTTATATTTTAGTCATATCTTTCTTGATTATCGATTTTGATATTTTCTACAGAAAGGGAAAATATGTCGTTCACTCGCACGTGGAAACTTGTAAAATTGAGATTATTTTGGAATGTAATGACGGTTGATTGAGCCTCATATTAAAAAAAGTGGCAAATTGGAGAAATGAATGAAATCCTTTGAATAGTTGATTAGTTGACAGTATTGGCATCTTTAAAAACATCTTCATTCATCCCAATTACATGGTTTCATTTTCCACAATTTGCATCACTCTTTTATGTCAAACCAAGCAAAAAATTAAGAGAGAAATGAGCCTGAAAAAAATATTTATATCAAGAGTTTGTTGGTTGGATAACTCATCATCATTTTGTTCGTGTCATTAACCAGAAAATCCTTATGTTGCAGAAATCTCAGATAAAGTTGCTTCTATTTTGCAATCAACGCAATTGACTGCCCTGAAATTTCATTACAATTCTGTTACAAATATCATCTTTAATGAATTCCTCATTGCCAAACAAACATTAATCAAATTTAAAGGTGTTATGTCGTTAACTAGTTTATTTAGCTATTGACTATTGGGACTGAGGGACAAAGTGTGAAAACAGAAATGTTATTTTACAAATCACATTAAATACTTGGACGCAATTATGTGCTATTGACATAAACTTGGTGGCTTCTCGATTTTGTTGTCAGCTATTCTATTGAAGTTGAATGGAGGAGTTGTGTTTGTTGGTATTGCACTATATAAAACATTGATGGTGGAGGCAAGTTGAGACATTTACTAAATTGTTACCTTGTCCCAAGTAAAGTTTGGAATACTCTTGATATCTTTGCTTCACACTTGAATTCCTAATGAATTCTGAATAGAGAAGTTGAGAGCTTGAGCTTAAATGCCATTTCCAATGTTATTCAAATTGCTACTTCAAGAGGAATGTCAAGCCAAACAATTAGTGATTAAATATATAAGGCTAGTAAAATTAGTAGTAGCTAGTACATCATTATCCTCTCACTAGATAAAGAAACAACCTCTAAATTGGTTTAAACTGAAGAAATGATAACTTTTCTCAAATGCAATAAGTGAACTGGGTACGTAAAGTTATCAAAGGTCAGGACCAAAGCAGAAAAATCTTACTACTAAAATTATTTTAGATAGAATTAAAATTTTCCAAGATATTTAGATGGTGCATGGAATAAATTATTCCGAATAATTAATGATTAGTGTTAATTACACTTTAGCAAAGATTACGAAATCGAATTTGTAGTGATATAAAAAAAACTTTCCTTCCTCACGATTTTACGAGAGCTGGGAAGACTTTTCGGTAAATCGTGCCATAGATTTTGAAATAGAACTCGTAACAATTAAATGCAAAACAGATGAAACCAATAAGTATGTATATTTAACAAAATAAGGCAACCTATAATCTACGGATGAACTGATTTCATGTGACAAATCTTGTGGTTTGAATTTTGTTTTACGGATGCAGCAACGTAATTCCATTATATTTGAAATTGTTGTAATTGTCAACTGTTTTGCGGTGATTGTTTAAAGCATCCTGGTTGATTCAAAAGCTATTTGTGTTCGTTTAACATTGTCAATTGTTTTGTGGTTTTGTTTTGGGAAAATAGAAATTCGATGCATCACGTTTTCAACAAACTTGTACATCTAATTTTCATTACAACTAATTTACTATAATCCCTAATTTTGTGTGTATTAAAAATCAAAGTAGGTTGTTGAACAACTAACTAGAGCGATAATGCTTCCATTATATCACAAGATAAATCTTTGGCTTGGGAAACCGTGTAAAAAGATTTATTCCCATTTCTAATCCCAAATTGGCAACCAAAACGATGAGCGACAATAAATCCAAATTGACAATGACGGAGCCGACACGATTTTAATTTAATTTTGATCCATTTCGAATTCGTCTGTACTTTTTTCCTTCCTCATCTTTATATCGAGTATCCTCTTTATTATTGTTACAAAATGTTTTTTGTTGTGCCATGTGCCATTTTTGTATTGTTCTTGGTTGGTGGGCTTTATTGATATACACGTGTGTCCGTTTTTTTGCTTTAGTGTTTTAGCCAGTGGAAAATTTTTAAAGATGATCTGCCAAAATAGTTTTTTTTGTCTAATCCTGATTCGGTTTTAATGAATGTGTGTCCACCTTGACCCAACAACTAAGAACAAATATAACAAGTCAATGCCATTAAATTCGGATTTCGGATATCTATTGTTCCTTCTTTTCTCAAAGGTCAAAGGTATTGGACGCGTAATGAGATTTTCTTGCTGCCAATTCTCAAACTCCAGTCTGCAATCAGGATTCGCTGATAGAGAAAGTTTTCAAAGAATATGCCAAAATCTGATCCTATAATTTACTGTATTGAATACTTCCGTACACTGATCCGTTCATTTTCTCATATTTTAGGCAAACCCAGATTTGTTCTTCTATACGAGATGAGATATGAAATTTGCAAGCGATTGCTTATGAGTAGTACTAATAGGATTTCGATGTTTCGAATCTCTTGCTGCTATATGTTGGCTCTTTCCTCTATATCTTTGACCTGAATAAGATAGAGTTAACGAGTTTTTGATTACTATTGACGATCGAGAATTTTGTCCGGGTAGAATCATTGCATACATGTATTTAATATGATATACCCCCACCGGTGTCTTGGCTTAAAATACATGGAACTTTTATACATATCTTCAAAACAATTGCTTTAAAATGATACGAACGGAGAGTGCATTATCAAAATGACTTACGCAAATGGTTTAAACTTCTCCAGAGTTATTTTTACTTTGATACCAGGAGAAAAAAATCTTCCAGCCACATCATAAATTTAGCACCCATAGAGAGTTAAAATCCGGTTTATAATGGACATAGAAGAGGACAGGTTCTCAAAGTGAAGCATAATATTTATTTGTAGCATTGCATTTCAGTCATAAATTTCACTTAGAATAATAAATACTTTGTTTTTAGCGTTTCTTCTTTACATTAAACGCTAGAGAGCATACTTTATAATCCTGGATAAATGCATCTTGCAATAAAATATTAAATCAATTTAAGGTACAAATCTCATAAAAAATATGCTGTGTTTTCATTTAAAATTTTACTATTTTCTAAACAAAGTTGAAAATAATTCGTCTGCAAAATATTTAAAGGAAAACAAACGTAAGCGAATTTAAAATTGGGAGCGAGGAGTGACTGATGCCCTACGCATTCTAAATTCTAAAACAAATTTGTATGGTAGTATAACGTTGACTTGAATTGATTAAAATGGAAGGAAACCAAGAAAATGTGGAAAATGACGTAGATAGAATGGAAACAGATTTGTCCCAAGAGACAGGTTTCATGGTCTAGAATATTTCTTTCTCTCTTTGTTGTGGTGTGGGATGTAAATGTAGGTTTAAGAGGAGGATGCAACATTAAAAATTGGATTGTTATTTGAATAAAAGTATAAAACTGTAGAGAGCTAGTTAACCAAGGACAGGGGAACATAACGATAACATAAAAGTGAAGTTAAATTGCTCCACCCGACAACAATAGAGGATGATAATAAATGGTTTACATGACTTGACGAACTGGTCCTAGTTTTAGGTCCCTCATGTCCAGTTTAGTCCAGCTCTGAAAACAGATTTTAGCCCAAAGTCAAACAAAATTTCACAATAATGGGCCAGCCTCTGACTTGGCAAACTAAGAATAATATGTACAAATGCCATACACCACAAACTAAAGTTTAGCCAACCAATGATATTTTCTTTACTGTACATTTGGGATTTAAAACTTTCACAATCATCAAGAAAATAACCTGAAGGGAAATGGTAGACTACTATTACTTACATTTGACCTTAAAAACTTTTCTAATTTTGCTAGCTTTGCTTCCCATGTCATCATATTTGAGTAATAGAAAGGGATGAGATACAAAACAAATGTTATGTAGTCTATAATTGGGTTGAGGGCCTACCTGGTTGTTCACAGGTATTGTTTACCAATTTCTGACCTTGTTAGATGCAGCACTAGCCATGTCATTAAAGTTACGTATCGACAGTTATCAATATCTCTCACGGAGATCAATTTTGTGCGTCATTTCACCTTTACACACAAGTGTCTGTCTCCTTTTGTATTTCCTTCTTATTCAGATTATATACAGTTCATCTGCCTACAACAAACATGTAATGCATACTAATTAAACTATATGTCTAGCGTTATATTTCTGTACTATGCAATTTAATTTTACTATGTTCTCACGACATTCACTTAATGGATAGTTGTTACAGTAGTAGTGTTACATTGGGGCTTACAAAAGTGGCTACAAGTGTCTACTTATCTAACGAGTGTATCCTAAGTGTAAGGTCACCCTTGAATCCTTGGATGTGACGATGAAGACTGACGAAACGCGTTGATCTTGGGTTGGAAGAAGTTTTATTTAGTTGGATCAGATGGACTTATTGGTATCGAGTTTAGACATAATATTATTTTGTTATTGTTGTTGAACAAAGATGCAAATAATAGAATTTAATGCCAATTGACTACTTGATAGCTACTTGATAGTTGTGTCGTTTGTGTCTATCTTGCATATTATTTGTAATAAAAAATTTGAATAATTTCTTTCTCAGATAGCTTATATTTATTTATGGCCTTTATTTGAAGCATCCAAAGATATTTCAATGCCGAGTGTCAGACTGGACAGAAGTCCACTTTAGTAAAGGCTGCAGATAAAATTAATTATAAGGGTTCCATTTCATATGTCATTTCATTGTTGGAGTGATTGACTCTATATGAGAGATTGGAGTAGAAGTGCATGAGACAGTGGCAACAATGAAATGCTGCTTGCATCTTTGTTGCATGGTTTTGACAAGGACAAAGTTAAGTGCCCCCAGGGTGATGCACTGCACTTACTGGCATAGCATGACACTCACTTGGAATGACTGATTATTTGACTGTGGCTTTTGGAAATTTGGTAGAGATAGATTGAGCACACAAGTCCTTGGTTTATAAAGAGGATCAAAGAAAAATTCATTTTATAATAATAGTAATAGAGTTTGGAATTAACAGAGTTGTGTGAATTCCACAAAAACCCATTTTGCATGTTTATGTTCCATGATTTTACATTTCAAAGAATTGAAGCTGAAACGCGTTGAAAATTCAAAGGAAAATGCATTTGTCATATTTGCTTATGTATATTTACTTACACCTGGATAAGAAAATTGGGAGATCACGCTCATCTCCCGTGACTGAAATCGAAAGCGTAAAATTGTTTGTTTACTGCTGGAAATCCCCATGAAGTCTTTGACATTGAAAATTTAGGGGCATTTTGAAGGATCCGAGAAGATGTCATAATCCTTCTTTGCATGCTTCTTTCCAGACACTTGTCTTTGTTGTTTATGCAACAGATACTAAAGAAAACAAGATTGTAAAATTCACCTATTGGTAAACAAACATTTTAGGCAAGGTCGTCTTTGTCTGGTCACAAAGTAAAAGTGAAATGAACCCAAAGTTCTCAAAAGTTTTCAGGTTGAAGGTTACTTACTTGGAAGAAAAGAAAAATAAGTAGGCAAACCCTTAAATTGGTTAGATTAACAACAACAAAGAAAGTGAGAAGACTTTGAAGGGTATGGGGTCACTGGTAGTACATATATATAGCATTCAATATTGCTTATGATGACACAAATAAAATAATTATACGCAAGGTCGTAGCCGAATCTTTAAAACGAAAATGGTCCCTTTGTCCGTCTCTTTTGGTCACTACCACAAAACGTGATTATTATAGAAAGACCCCAAATCATCTACATAAAGAAAGAAAATGCAGATGATTCTATAAACAAGAAAATCAATATGTCAAGTTTTGCAAAGATGTCGGAAAGTAGACTATTTTTTGCAGGAAAGCGATAAAAGAACAAAATAAGCATGCCGCATATAAAACAAATACATAAATTACATACCACATTTTAAGTCTATTTTTACTCCTCCGCAGCTTACTTACGATTAGCTTCATCTTGCTTAATGCAATAAATTCGAATACTACTCCAACTAAAAGTTTCAAATAGTCGCTTGTAATCTTTTTACAGGAAATGTCAAAATCTTAACTTCCTAAAATAAATTGGGTAGACTAGAAAACTTAAATATTGACAATAATTATATAAGTGACCCTGGATTGTAAGTTAAACTCTATAAATTAGTCGGGTCTGTCTCTTCTGGCCCAAATTTGACACGCTTTGTCCCATAATAAATTCACACTGATTACAAATGCATACACATAAATATTACCTTGATCTTGATTAATCAAAGGTATATGAAAATTACTTCAAGTTATATAAGTTAGTTATTGTATGAAATCTACGTGTCGATTAAATGGAATCTTGATTGCTATGAATGGTCCTGAAAGTTGCCAGACATTTAATTTTTGTTGACGTGTGTATACGCATTTTATCCCAGTTGGCATTATAAAAGTATCTTCACAACAATGATGAAAGAAGGGATGCGAATGATTGACTTTCCTGTTATTGTCGTAAATCAATATTGTGAATTGTTGTTTGGTTTTGTAACATCTGCATAAAATATATTTTTTTCAAATAAACTTATCCATTTGGACCAACCCATTATACAATAGCAGAAAAAACCGCATAGTTATTAAATGACGTTACTGGAGATAATAGCAGAAAATCGTCGAATTCAAAGAATCCACTAAAAAATTCAGGTGAATCCAATTGTATCCTGTTGCTGCTTGCGTAATCGTGAGTTTGAGTATTTGTTGACAAAGGTAAATCATTACAGTGTAGGTACATAGCTAAAGTCCATTAGTTGTTGTAATGATCTGCAAATTTTTTCAAGAAATCAATAATATTTATACACACTCACCATTTCATATAAAACAACCTTGACTTAATGAAGGAAGGCAAGCAAATGAGCGATAATTTAAATAAAATTTTCTTCAAGATACTGTTACTACCTGTCACCGTATAATTTCCAATTTCAGCATCTTAATTGACTCATAGAAAAGAAAATGAATGTCAACAATCATTAATTTAATTGCACGAAACCAAAAATTGTGTTATTTACCCAAAATCCTGTTGATTATGAAAATGATGCATCTTTTATAAAAATAGACACTAAGCTTCTCGGAGACACACGTAGGCATATTTAGTAATGAATTAGTTCATTAACTTTTAATTATTTTATGGTACAAATAAGTCCATTTCATGTAAAGGAGCAATACATTTCTCAAGGAAATATCTTAATTACTTCCAGGACTAGAATGGATGTGCGATTGTGGTTTTCCATTATTATATTATTAGTGTACACAATTTATAAAATAATGACATAGCCAAAGAATGAATGAGTCAACGAGTCATAACACGATGCATTTTTTAAACTGTTTTAAGGTCATCATTCATTTGTGCACTTGAATAACCAAAGAGAAATAGAAAAATCATCATTCAAATACAAACCTATTTCGCGTAAATTATAGATACAATATACTTTTATATTATATTGACTTTAGTCAAGCTACGACAGATGCAATAAATTTTATGCTTCCCTAAATTCACCGCAATCTTTAGTAAAAAAAAATAAGGCTGAGGTACAAATCAATTTGTTCTAGTCAATTGTTCAAGGTTTACATTAAATATAGTATGTATAAATATCAATTGGATCAGTTTGTTCTAAATTTATGCACAACTTCCGCTATTGTTTCTGCTAAAATGGTTTTAAATTATTTCCTGCGAGATCGACTTGACCTAGTACAAAAGTATAAGAAGTTTAATTTGATTTTTTGAATGATTGTGAAGGATAAAGATTTTATTGCTTGTCTGATTTAAGAAAAAAACATAAAATTTACACCAGTAATCTAATTGTTGTGAATGAATACGCATAATTTTTGATGCATCAAACTAATAAAGTTGCAAGTTTAAAGTTTTATGGTATTGGTATGGCTAAAAAAAGTTGCTCTTTTATATCCTCATTTTTATAATTTGTAACGCTTGTTATTACCTGTTATAGTACATATACTTTAAGTATGGGTAATTTTAATAAATTGTTCATCAATTATTGAGCCAAAGTAGGAAGCAAGTATCAATTTCCTTTTGGATACACTTCATAATAAATCATAATAATAATATTTCAAATTATTTAGCAACTGCATTAGTTTTTTTTATATAAATATATATTGAAGATACCCTCGAGTTTTGGCTTGCTCGTGTTGCCGGAAGAAGATTCTGTCGCAAACATCAAAGTGCTTTCGAAAATCGGATTTAGCCCATTAATTTTGTTGTAAATGTGGAAAATAAGTAACTTTGCGTTTCATGTTTTCTTTCAGTTAAATCTAAGATGTATCCATCTCCAGTTGATTCAATCTTATCTTTTGGTAATTACATTGGACTGGAGCTTGACTCTTGATTAGTTTCAGGTTTAAAAGTAAACGAATTTTCATGTCTTGGTAAAGATGTTAGATTACATTGTCTTACAATTTCAAATGAATTGCACACGGCATTTTGAATAAGGAGATTATTAAGGTTGGCTAAATTCAATCGGACAGTTATCTCAAAATTATTTTTTATATTCTTCATTGTCTTGAGGAAGAAACATTTAACAATTTTCGAGATGAGACAGCTAGATGGGCCGGACTTTTAAAACTACTAATCTCATAAAACTAAAGAGTAAAGTTATTCTCGTTTTTGGAATGGATCACTATTAAATACTTTACATTTCACTCTTTCAAAGTAATGAAAACCGACTAATCCTGTCTAATGGCAAACTCCGTCTCGTTCTTACATCATTATACCTCCGCATAATGGATATTATAATAGCGATAATTTGCATTATAAAACTTTATTATTATGTCACGGTTTCCATTACATGGAAGGAATCCACGGATTAGAGCGTCATATTAAATATAACGCATGAGATTACATGCCCTAATATCATCTCATATATATATAAGTAAGCTCATCTTTTATAAGCCAGTGAAGCCAAATTTAGTTGCACATTACCGTCATTATATTGACGAATATATCGAATTATTCTATTCTTATACAATTTATTTTGACAGTTAATTATATTAATTAACGCTACCCAATGTGAATAAATGTAAATACTTTAAAATATTTCCTCATCTATCCATTAATATAGTATCAAATAAACATATTTTTATTACAATGTAAGAAGTGCAGTGTCTTTGCTCTTTACAAAACTCCCTTTTAATGGTCTGATTATTTTGTTGCAGTGAAATGTGTGTTTTGCTAGTTTTGCAAGATGCAGTTGTTTTTCTTGAGAGTACTTGTCCATATTTCATATTCTGCTTAACGTAAACATTCGATTGTCTATTAGTTAAAATTATATAATATTATATATTGACAGAAATTCGTGTCCCAGACAAAGGAAAGATTAATCATATGAATAGCTGATGCAATATAACCAAATTTGTCACTGTCCATCACACTTTTAAAAATGTTGCGCATTAGTATATTTATGAATTTGTTTATTTATACTTGAGTGTTTTATTTTTCGCTGAAAATTATCTGTTGACAATAAATAATTTAAGTATATGTATACATCGCAAAAGGGCTGGAGATAAAGGGTTTATGTTGAGATAGGAAAGATGACTAAAATTATATCATGTCTACTTACCTGGGCACTACACGTGTTATTGTTGGTTCGTGATTTTCCTAGCAGATTATACATGTAGTTTGTGGTTATTTTTTTATTTCGTCTACGCATCGTCTCGTCACTTTGATTCCATATGATTTCATGAATCAAAATCAAGTTTTTGATTTGAAGCATCATTTGAGCATAAAGATTTTGATTGGAATAAATAATCAACATATCATTTCTAATATCCCACACTCTCTTCATCATAAGAAGATGTTTCTCTAAACTAAAATTTCTTGCTTTAAAACGCTTGAAAGTGATTGATATCACGTCCACTTTTGTGAATTGTATATCTCACTCAACCAACAAACGCCGACCTGAATTTTTCCTCTGGGTGAATGCGTGAATTTAATGTTTTTGGAGGATTTTAAAACTTGTATTACCTACTTAATTCTTGGATATTACATAATTTTAAAGTTGAGTTAAAAGGGAAACCGACCAATAAATAGAGTTAGTTTGGTAACAAGTATGAGTGAATGATTATATAAACCACATCAACAAGAGTAAGGAGTTGCAGGTAGGAGTTTTGATCGTGCATCGTAACTTCTTGTTAAGTTACCTTCTGTCTTGTCTTAAAAATTTAGATTCCTGCCATGAGTACGTGAGATGAAATGTACACAAATAAATAAATAAAATCTGCATAATCCAATCAAGAATTCAGGTAGTAAGTAGCTACAGACCAAATTTATCTTTTAACAAATCTAGACCAGAAATAAGTTATATACTTAGAATAGACAAAATAATACTTTAAACAAATAAATGTATTTTCCCCGTAATATTTATTTACAAGGGCATAAATTTGCATTATTTCTAAAAAAGCAAACAAACATTCAGAAATGTCTTGTCAAATCACAAGTCAACCCAATACTCCAAGTTTACTTATGTTTGAAGAATAGGTGTATGTAAACATAGACATGGGTGAGTCAATAAATTTAAAATATAAATGTAAGTTAAGGTTAGAGATAAAAAATGCAGTATCTCCACCGAATCAATATTTATAGCCATATCATCAAACATTCAATTTGCTTATTGCACCTTTCACACAACAAAACATTCCCTGTGAACGTGTATTATTGATTCCATGAATAGATTAGACATAATGATATAACAACTACAATGCATTAGGCTCAATGATTCAAACAATCTCTAATCAGCTTTCATTATCTACTGTTGATGTTTTTTATACGTTTGGCAAGAAAATAAGAAATTATTTTAAATTAAGATTGCCCCTAATTTCGTTCAATTGCAAACGAATATTTTTATAAGCTGCTATTTTAAGATTTTGTTTTTGATTCATAACTTGAAACACATTTAAGGTTATGAGCATGAATATCAAAGACCTCAGAGTGTCTCGACACTCCCCGAAGCGTCAGTTGTTAAGATGACCAAGTTAACACAATCATTCGTCCATTTCTTGTCTTGTAACCTCTTGAGTATTTATATAAAATCTTTTTTTTTTGGGATTGAATTCCATTCATGTCCCCAAAGTGTCACGTCGTCACAACTCATTGAGCAACCAGCATCCGTGATCAAAAATAAAAAGACCAGGTAAAAAGAAAAGACGCAAAAATAGGGAAAACTATTTTTACTCCTAAGTGAAGCTTCAGAAAACATTCCGGAATTTGCATGTACAAAAGCATCTCCAAAATCCTTGTGCTCTATATCCTACTTTTTTCATATTCAGCCAGACAAACCATTCTCTAGAGCCTTTTCTTCATCTTCTGTCCTCTCAAACTAAACTCTGAAAGTGAAATGAGTCGACGTGTAAAAAGTAAATGCAACAGAAAAAGGGTATGACATCCAAATCACTCAGAAACTGTGCAAGGAATATATTTGAAAGAATATATTGAGACTTGAGAGTTGCAGCAGTGGCGAAAAGATTACTTCTGCTTCTTTCAACGCCAATGGATTTCTTTCCATACGGACAAAAATACGAAAAAGCCAATCCCAAAAGATATATAGAGAAGCGAGTAACCTCTAAATCCAGCATCCAACAAGTTTCTCTTCTAGTCTCTAAACCGGGAGCACATATCATTTACTTATATCTTTTTGTCTCCATTCCATGCAATAAAATACAAAAAAAAAACACAAAAAACCGAATACGCCCAGAGAGATGCGTTACAATTCAGTAACTAATGAAATGCACTATTACACATACACTCCTTTTCTGTAAGTGATCTAGACCAGTAGTTAGCTGTATAGTTAAGTTTGTAGTAAAAAGTTACAAAGTATACATTATTCTTGTCTGTGCTACACGACTCTAGCCTTGTGTAGAATAACCAAGCAAAGCAAAGCAAAGCTGGCATTCTCATTTCTAACTGCATTTACTTTTCTCATCTAGAGAATCTCTAGAATGTTATAGAGTTGGATTAAAGGCAGCAGGTAGCTCATCCAAAGTTGGTTTGGATGAGAGTTGAGCAAATGTAGAATGTGCCAAGCTGGAAGGAAAGTGAGTTTCAGTTTTAGTCTACTCTTGGCATTCGATTGGTACGGACGCAAGGAAGACATACAAAGTTGGCACTTCCAACACTCTGTGCTCAGTTTACAAACAATCTAACTTTGTAAAAGTGTAACTGGGTTAAAAGTGTGAGACGGCTATTTGTGATAACTTTTATGCAGAACGGCTAAACTAATAAGATTAAAGAAACAAAGGAAACTATTCAATCAACAACTGAAATGTAAGTGGCCTGGACTGGGAAAACCAGGCAGGAGAGTTTTTGTCAAATTGTCCTCAATTTTTATGTGTCAAAAGTGTTGATCTAAATGACAGGTTCTAAACAATTGAATGGGTTGTTTATTAGTTTGTTGAATCAAATGAATCAATCAATTACTTTTTTTTTAATTTTGAATGATTTCAAGCCAAGTTAATTGGAAGAAATGGAGATGAATTATAATGGTACATTGTTACCCCAAGTCATGCCAATGAATAAGTCAACACAAAATATAAACTCCCTTGAGATGGAATTTTGCCTGTGCAATTTGAATTTGAGATTCTTTTGTCTCATTCAGAAATACAAAATAGATCATTCGTGTTTCAAAGTTGGACTGGTATATGAATGAGCTTATAATAATATTGAATGCTTGAATTTCTCCAGCAAAATCATGAACAATGTTCGTGTTTTTTTTGTAACCTCTCATGTCGGAAATATAAAGTCAAAGTGGTTATATCTTGTGGTCAGATTATTATTTTTGTGGAGTGCATTCAATGAGATAGAGGACATTTATTTGCGATGCTTGCATGCATGCAATCAAACTCAAGCCAAGCCTCAGTCTCATAGTTTTTTATTTGCATATTGCAAGTTTGCATAAAGTTCGGGCGACAATTTTTTAACTTGCTAAAAACGTAGGTTCGTCGGTTATTATTAAGATAAGATAATAAATAAATAAATTACAACACATGCACTATCTGTCATCTGCCATTAGGGGAATGGTCGTGGTGTGATGTGATTTTTCTGGAATTTACAAAACGATTCCAAAGTCAAAGTGAAGTGGGTTTTTATTGTTTGCATGATTAGAATAGAAAAAGTATTACGATCCAGAGCATTCTCGTATCAAGCCTTGAGTCTTTTATTGCACAAAATATTATTATTCCGACTAAATAGTTTACAGCGTATATTAGGGATAACATAACATTATCTTTTTTATTATATAAATCCAAGCTTATTCATACCACAAACATAACATGAGGGATGCAAATTAGAGATTGTCATTTTCTAGTAGGGATAGCAAATTTGCTTACGTTTGTTTAAACGGGGATAAATAAATGTTCCATGATTTAAGTAAAAATTTACTATACTTATTTAATTAGAGGTCATATGCAAACTAAACAACGCAAAAGTTACATTAAACAGTTTGTTGTTTGAAAGAAGACAAATAAATTGCAATCATCTGAAGTCAGGTAGAGTAGTGACTATTTTAAGAGGCACTAAATTGTAATTGGATAATGGCTTTGAGATGTTCAACAATTGCATGTAGTTTGTAGTGGAAATTTATGGAAATATAACAATACCATAAACAATCATTGCAAAATTACATAATGTTGTGTTATTATGCAGAAATTCTTTTGCTTCTATATATTAATGAATTTTTACTTCTCATTGCAGATTTGCAAAAATTTACATCCATTCAACAAAGTTCAGTGAGATCAGCTACAAAAGATAAGTGAGACGCAACCAAATTGAGAATTTGAGATTCAGTCAGTGTGCTTTTGACATTGGAAAAAGAAACACTCTGGAGACATTTCCCAAAAAGCAGTGCTGTTGAAGAATTCACTGCTACAAGTAAAATTTGTAGTGTTTTCTCTAGAGTGTGAAAACGGAGACGACTTTTGAAATTTCTGGAAAAGTTTATCTTAATTTCTGAAAATGATTAAAGAAACAAATCCAAATAAGTTTCTTAAAGTGGAGTCGGGAAAGAAAGGTAAGGAAATAACTTTAATTTCATGCTTAATTTTATGCTTGAACAAAAAAAGTTTCTTCATTTTGCTTTAACTTTGCAAACGAGATTAACTGGTGCATCTAACGCATTGCCAAATAAAGTGTCCAAATCCAAATCATGGCAAAAGCTGAAACTTGTTGGAAACGCACATTTTTGCACATTATTATGAAATTAATGTGACATGCTTTACGTCTTGTTAGTTTGTGCTCATCTTATGCAATGCAATTTATTAAACTGCTGTCAACATAATAAGCAAGACTGCTAATTAGCAATCTCATTTTGTTTGTTCTCGACTCTTAATATTAGTATTGTTTACAATATTTAGCAAAGGTTGTGTATTGTGTGTGTTCTTTTTGAGATGTGACAATCTAATGATCACAATACCAAGAAAATGTTGACCGATACCAATTAGCAAAAAAAAAGATAACAAAAATTCAAGGTCAATATTGCTTTACGTTACTTTAATTAGAGTTTAATTGAATAGCGATTGAAATTCTATTCACAACAGTAACTCAAAACAATTAGAATTGACATGTGCAGAAATTAAAGGAATAGAATACAATTGTGAATGCTGATGATGAATGATTTTTTTCTAATTTAAAGCCTAATGCAACGCACTTTTCATTCAACAATTTTTTAACTGATGGCAGTGAAAAAGTCATTACTGCATGTGGATAAAAATAGGAGACAAATTAAATTTGTTTTGTATGAGATTTATTTGTGTAGGGGATTTTACGTCGTTAAGCTTTAGCCTTAATCTAATAAAGGTCTATAGGGTTTAAAGCATGGATTTGAATTTTGAAGGGACTTTTTAATGAATTTATTTTTGGCTAGGTTTTTACGTTTAAAAGCCGACATTCTTTAAATATTATTTTTAATGTTTGCAATTCAATAAAAAAGGTTTGAATTGTATTGTTCTAATTACTTTCCTGTTTTTACTATCAAACTATTTTGCGTCATCAGCAAACAAATAATAGAAAACTAATAAATAATTGATTACTTTTTTAGTAATTTTCCAATCAGCTATTTGCATATTAGTTTCAACAAATTTTCTTGGAAATGTGCAGAGTTTATTGTTGGCTTATGTTGATTCGCATCTTAAGCTTTGATAAATATTGGTAGCAATATGCATTGAAGTAAAGTAATGGGTTGGTTGGCCTGGTTGAATAATTTCACCTTGCCTTGCTTAGCCTATGAATATGAACAAGACCAAGATGTAATTAAGGGTTGTGGAATGTCCTTCAAACTCAAGTCAACTCCCCACAGTCAATTCCCTTTTGCTGCTATCTTCCAGCTTACCACGTACTCATTTATTTCTTCTAATAAAATATTATATTATCAATAGATTTGGATAGGCAATAACAATTATTTTAGGTAGAAGAACCAGGTTTGAGATTTATATGAAACAACAAAGTAGGTACGATTTATTATGTAACTTTTACTCTTAACCGAGTCATCATCATCATCAGCTATTTTTTCATCCTCTCTCCTGTCTATTATAATCCATCAATTTTTTGCCACAAGTTGAATATAAGACACGAACTTTAATTAACAACAGAACCAAGATCGATCAAAAAGATAAAGTTGACATTGAATCGGATGATAATCGGCTATATCAAATACCAAAATGAAAACGAAATCATTATTCATTCTTTTATTGCATACATATTGGAGGGTCAGTGGGGGGCTCCAATTTTATGCGCATAATTATCACAGTCACTCGGCAAAAGTATGAAATTGATGTACGATGAGGAATATTTTAATCTCAAGAAACTGTTTGATACTCTCCGCATTCATTCACACATTAGCATATTGACATATTAGCATACATATAAATTTTAAAACTTGAGGGTTCTTTATTTGAGGGATTGTTTGACATGACATGGTAATGACTTGACCATTTTGGTCAGTCAAAGTCATTGACTATTCAACAAGTTTGTACATCGCATCTTTGGATAATACAACAAAGTGGAAAATAGCTTTGTTTAGATTTAAATACCTTGTTAACCCAAACCATATTCATTATATATAGGTTGTTATAAATTAAGGTAATAGAGGCACATAGACGAAGCATCATTAAATATTGAACTTTAAATTGTTCCATAAAAGAAGAGGTATTTACTTGTGTTCATTTACTACTGTTTGGATGACAATTACAAACCCGCATACATTTAGTTAATGAGCCTGCAAATAAAATTTTGTTGTAGCGTCAAAAGGCGAAAGTAAATGCACGTAGACTACACAAACAGATACTTTTGCATGTAGTCAAATCAATTGTTGAGAAACTTTATTTGGTATTTAAATAGTTTGCAAATTTTCCCTTGTTTCAGTCTAATAACTAATGACGCTGTACCAAACGCAGTACAGATATTCAGGAAAGGTCACTCCAAGTTTTGTCCTGCATAGAATACATTTACTTACAAAGACCATCAAACGAGTCAATGATTTATCTGCAATGTCATCACTCCAAGTCAAGAATAAATACTTTTGCTTTTAATCCTACGCTGACTGCAGAGACAGGTATTACTTCATGATCAATTATTACAAAACTGTGTCTGTTGGTAGGTATTATATTTATTTACTTTCCTTGTACAACCAACAAGCTTTATATGCATTTAATGCTGCCTCAAGCAAACATAAAAACGTAAAACTGTAGCTCATGGTACAATAATTGACTACATATGTAGGTATATAAATTTGTACATTAGCATGTAACTAGTAATGGCTATTAATTAATAAAATTAATGATACGTACCTGTTACCGCAGCCAGACAAACATGTAAAAAGTATCTCAAGTATGCGTATGCGTGTGGCGTGGTAATTAATTAATTCACAAACAAAGTACAGCTTTTGTCGGTTCGGTCTATCGATTTTTTATTACATTAATTATGAAGAAAATTATGCTAATGGTATTAAAAATTAACGATAGTTTAAGTTAATGAAAAATTTATTGATTAAAAAATCTCATATTTATTCAACTATTTAAAAACAAACATTTCGTAACTCAGAGTTAAAAGTCTTGTCATTTTTAAATCTTCAATAATTGCATGCATCTAGACAGTAACACGTTATGCATATATTTTTTAATAAAAAATTGCACATACAATTTGCATGAGTATTATCAAATGCTTTAGCATGAGTTGGTTATACAACACTTTTATTCAAAATGTTGCTAACCTTGTCACTTCAAGCGTTGTTACTTTTTTGTCTCTATCATGTCTTGTGTCGTGTCATGCCATCACATAAAAGTGACTAAAGATATTGAATATCGATATAAAATGACCAGAGGGTAGAATGAGAAATTAAGGTCATGATTATTGTTTTATGACTAGAAGAAACTAACATGTAAAAATGCTTGCAATTTTATCAAATTTTATGTCTAATCGATTACAAAGTTATCTACATTTGGACTCGATTATTTTTTAAATTTTCCTCTTATATTTAATTTTTAGGATTACCACAATATAATTGCATGATCAAATCAATCATCTCAATTTTATGCACTTTAAAGATAACTCTTAGGGGAAATCCACTTTGGGTTTTACAAATTTCTAAGTGATCCTTAATCCTATTGAATTTGAGTGATCTCTTTGCAGCCCAGAATAAAACACTTGAATCTTTAGTTACACGTGTAAATATTATCCATTGCAAAATAGTTAGTTAAATTATTTTTCCCATCTTATATAACTCTAAAAATTATGAAAACAAACAACAATTATTATTTGTAGTGAATAATTAATTGCGTGTGCAATGAAGACGTTGAACTTAAATTGACATTTGACTTTGGGCCAAAATAAAATTAGGCGATCAACTCTTTTGTGATTATGTCAAATAAACAATATTCTTTTTACTTTAGTAAGTGCGATCCTAATGAAATGAGTTGATAATGTTTGCAAGAGATTGATTGACTCGTTTCTTATCTTGACCTGCTTATTTGCATTTTACAATTTCAACTATTCTTTGCTAATTTAATTTGTCTTTTTTACTCTTCCTCAAGAACAGTGTTTGTAACAATACTTGCAAGAAAAGATGAAAAAGCTGTTAATTCGGTCATAACAATAAAATGAAGAAAACAATTTACTTTCTCCGGGAGGAAATAGATTGAAGAGACCAATAGAATTCGTTTGTTTGTTCTCAAGTAAATAATTTTGTTTCGGCTGTCAACGGGAAAACAAATTGTTGTGCAATACTTGCAGCCCTAAATAATTTATGTTGTATATATTTTCTATTTCTTCACCCTACAAATCTGCAGACTCACCTTCACTAGGAAATAATTTAGCCAACTCTTGGTGATATCTCTTTCTGTAAAGCATCCTTTTCTTTGTTTGACCAAAGTAGACGAAAAACAATTATTTTCGTTGATTAGTTTAAGGCTTCTTTGATTTCATCACAGACAAAGGGACATCGTCATTTAATTAAAGAACAATGTCAAATGTCATAGACATAGAGAGGAGAATCTCCTGCTGGTTGGGTGTTAAATTCCATATCAAGTTGAATTGGGGATGACATGATATGACAAAATTTATACAGATATATTCTCATTCTCAACTCGAGTTACAGCACAAAAACAATTGATGACAAAAACACGAGCAAAGTGAAGTTCCTGCTCTTTTAATAGAATAAAGAGAGAATTAATTACATTTTTTGCACTCCTGAGTCTTACAGATTATTCGCTGTACGTGGGAGGATGTGTTATGCAAAACGTTAATAAAGGAAAGTGTGCACAATTGCTCAACTTGTTATCTTTTGTTGTAGACAAGGATTTATTTTTGGAAAAAAGAAATTAGGCCATTTAATTATTGATGCAATTGCTTCACATCATGCCGTACTAGTACAAATGTCACCAGTTTTACTTTATTTCGTCTTTTATCTTCTAAAGGGTAATAAGAAGGAGGAATTTTATTGCAAAGTGAAGTTGACAAAGATAAATGGCCTCTCTTTTATTGATGCTTGTGTGTAGCTGGAGAATTGTCCAAGGTCTCTCTTCCTTTCTCCTTAGTTTGGTTTGACAATGTAATTTACAAACTTAAAAACTCTGTCGGATTGTATTATATGGAGTGGGTTCCCATGTGCAATAAAGAAACAGAAGAGAAAGTGCTTCAGTCTATTTCTCTTTGCTGGATGTGCAAAGTAACACAAAGGTTGGAGGTCGTGGATGTTCACTATCCGCATTTTTTAACAAACAGCTACTTTACTTGCCATTTTTTGCAAAGGAAACCTTTGAAATGTGCATAATATTCATATACTTATATGTGAAGGGAAACATTTCCGTATTAGAGAAGCTTTTTAAGTATTTATAGGGAAAACACTGTCATTTGTCAGGATGAAAGTTTTGGGTGAAGGTTGTGGTGTTTTGTTTTCATCGAATTTATTTAATGGAGTGTCCAAATTGTCAGCTTGTATCAATAGCTGAAATTTAGGCTATTGGATAACAAATTTAATTAATAGCCAGACAGTAAATTTGTTAGTACTTGACCGTATGTTTCTTCTGTCTCCTTTTACAACTTTGGGCCATTTAATTTCCTGAGAAGATCCTGAAGAAGCGTTCAGTTTGGCCCAAACTAAGCTTACTTTCCAATCATTTCAAGATGCAAACGAGAATTAATTTAGGCACAAATGTAATTGAGCGGAAGAAAGTTGTTGCATGGGTTCAAGACGTGATGATGGATAATCTCAACAAGACTTTCTTTATGGAGGGGAGCATTATAAATATATTTTGATTACTTATATACTATTTGAGAAGGGTGAAAGGGAAGACTTTGACAGCGGAAGAAAAGGGGAAATGAAAGATAAGAATGAGCACCCAATTGTCTAAGCCAAGACCTTATGTCGTGGGCGTATTTGTTCACCTCCAAACTCTGCTCTAATAAAGCCTTTCAATCAATTTCCTTCCTCTATTGTCTCCGCCTAAATATCTCCCATCCGCCTATTTTGTGGCTATGTAATACTTCAAAGGCTTCTCCCATTTTATGTCTCTTCTCCTTTCAATGGAATGACCGGCATGTCTTTATTGTCAGTCCAAGACATTGGAAAGTTGGCGAGTTACGACACGACGTCAAATACCGCTCTCTGTAAAGACTATTATATTTTTTGTCCTCAATAGTACTGAGTATTAGAAACGGGGAAAAATAGAAAAAAGCTAAAGCCCTTATTGTTGTATTTCAAGCGAAAGTTCCTTTTGTCTTTGCTTCACTTTTGAAAGTTTGCTCACTTTTCATTATAAGTATATGGTACTTGTTGCTGAAAAAGTTGGAGAAAGTACTTTCTCTTCATCAAAAAAGCACGTACATTTAATGAGACCCTTAAAAGTAGACAAAAACGTTCAAAAGGGAGTGTTTGAGATTTTTATTTTCCATTCTATTCAAATTCTATGGGATGATGATGATAGTGGTTGTACATAGAATGGGAAAAGGACGAGTGCACTTTCACCTACTTTATATTTCACAAGTGATTTTTTGCCAGATGCCTGGCTTGGCCCAGAATTTCATTAAATTGAATTAAATCTTTCCCTAGTACATGCTTGTGCCTACACAACAATAGACAGTCTCCTACATGTAGTAAAGGAAAATTGGAGCCTTTTGAAAACATTTTGGGATTATTTTTCTGTGCCAGTGGTTGCATATTGGGATTCTTTATTACTTGGAATGCCCCAAGGTATTTATCTGGCTTCATTCCCTTTGACTTGTTTACCTAGCTTCAATTTTATCCATACCTTTCTCCTTCCACTTCCATTACCTGTCTTTCACTTTGCATACAAAGTATTATTTTTTACAGCGTAATTGAACATCCCTCAAAGGAAAATAATACAACAACAACGTTAGTTTAATAAGGATATTTGAATTTTGAAACCATATTGAATTTGTAGCTCTTTTATATATTTATAATTGGGTTTAGAATCTAAACTTTGGATTGCGTGTCAGGGTTCAGAAAACGCAACTCGTCAATTATTGTCACGTACTAAAAGTTGCATTTAATTGAAAATGGAAACAATAATGATGACATGTCCTCCTCCATTGCAGAGATTGCACATATTGAATACAACGTAAACTATAGTTTTATATCAGGAAAGTAATTGATCCTTTTATTTCTGATTCCTTTGTTTGCTACATTTGATGACGAAATAGACAGTTAAATTAATAGTGTGCGTACATACTCCTGCTAGATTAGTTAATCAGATGCTTTTAAAACTCAAAGTACGTTTTCACATTTTTAGCATGGGCAAAATCAATTTTATATTATATTTAGCTTGTTGACTCATTTGACCTGACTGACACAAAAATCGTGTTTGAGTTTAAACAAAAGTAAAGTATGGACTAAAGGATGTCCTCCAGCCAGCAAATAAACAATGCACGAGCAATAATAAGTAAAACTGTATTTTTTTTAGCATCAAATCAAATGGACCGGATGCTAGAGTTGACATTTTAATTTAACTGTCCGTGTAAATGTTGGCAGAGTGGAAATTTATCTGTTTCTAGTTCAGGAAATAAATCGCAGTTATAGGAAAATGATTAAACGTAACCCTTCATTTCTAGGAAAAGGTCAGAGGGGTGGTAAAATTCAGTTTATTGATGGAATAAACTTGACTGAAATATGCAATAACTACATGATATGACGACCTGCATGTTCTAGATCTGAATTTTGGAAATGCCAGTGGGTCATGTTTGCTAAACTGTTTTTGATAGTAAAATATCCCACTGACTTTTAATAATTGAATGAGCCAGTATTATGTTATGTATGTCACTTTACTTTGAAGAGAAAGTTGGTCGTTCACAAACGGCATTAAATTAACAGTAAAAGCTTCATATTAAACTAAGCAGAGAAACACGTTGAAGTTATTGCATTTAAATTTTAATGATCCACTTTCTCCCTCAACCAAAATCATCCACCAGTAAACTTTTCGCTTGCAAATGACTTGCTTTAATGTCACGTTGGCCTAATTTACAAACACTTGAAACTCTTCCAGACCAAAAAGTAGAAAAGTGGTCTGGGATTTTATGTAATGGCTCCTTGGGGGAGAGAGTGGGCAGTGATATATGCAAAAACAACCTGTAGCTTAGCTTAGCTTCCTCTTCCATTTAAATTCGCAAAGCAAAGCTGGAGGAAGAAAAAAGTCTTAAATTATTCAGATTACTTTCTTCACTTTCCTAAAATTGCGCAATATTTTTTCTTTCCTGCTTTAGTAGCCCGAAGTACTAAATGTAAATAGTAGTTTCATTTTACTACGTAATGCATTTTGATTTTTTCCTCGCATTAAAAAATGTATTGCTATTGCTTGTGGAGTAATTTTAGAAGAAAGCAAGGAAGGGAAGAGAAAGTGGGACGACTGGGCTTAATATTTATTCTACGACAAGGAAACCCTTTTAATCTTGTGGACACTTGCTTTATTTAGGTTGACCTAAATCTAATAAATTGTAGGGGATGTAGCTTTATCTTGATTTATATAGTGACTTTGGCTGGAAGAGTCAAAGAGGAATCGTGGAAAGGAATCTTTTCGAGAGTTATCAATCTCACTTCATCTTTTTTCTCTGTCTGTAGTTTGTGCTTTCCTTTCCGCAACAATTTTATTGTGTCAATGACAGAGTTTGGGCATTAGTTCTAAGCTGCTTACTTATTCAAAGAAAAGAGTTTTTGCCTACTTGGAACCTGTTGCTTGTCATTTTGATTAAGTATACATATATTTAAGTGAATACATTGGACTTTGACTTTGAGATCAGATTTTCATTAAAAGTACTAAAACTTTTGTTTGAGTTTAAAACTTTGGACCCTAACATTTATTGTCATAAAATTGAGCACAACATGACACATGCTGCACTTGAAAGTTTAGAATCTTATAAATTAACTTTTTCTTTAAAAAAAACTAAATTAATTTACAAAACTTTCAACGTAAGTTACTTTTACTTTGAATTTCCATTTGAAATAACATTTTGTTGAATGTGGCAAATGAGTTTTTCCAGATTATTCACTTGAGCTTATTTTTGAATTATTTATAATTTTCTGCCCTAAATGACAGAAAGCGAGAGAAAAGTCGAGGGAGTAGTTTGCGTGGGCGTTAGTGAAACACCAAACAACCACAAAAAAGAGAGAAACAATCAGCACGCAAATTATGCTTACATCTTGTCAACTCGTGCTCGGAAAATTATTTTTCTGCTTGTCCTTACAATAATTATTATGAAGAACAAGATTTCTAGAAGAAATCTAGGCAAAAATTTGAGAAGAAATCAGAATTTCTTTTCCCTTGACGCATTATAAATTCAATCTCTGAAATGTCATCCACTTTCACCCTTCTCATGTTCTCCTGTTGGAAAATATTATCTTTACTTACTTTTTTGGTATAATAATATGCACATTTCCAGTCTAGGCAAGGAAAAATATAGCAAATATTTCACGATTTGCCCTTATGGAATATTGGGCAGAGATAATCTTCCAATTTATTGTGACAAGAGTGTAGGATTTCTTGTTAAGCTCGCAAGTGTTTGGTTTGGCAAGACATAAAGTCTTGTAAACTTGTACAAAGTATTACATCATGTCGATCCCAAATCAGAGATTTACCAGATTCAGATGAATAAAGCGTCAAATTGTTATAATCATGTAGAAATCTTGTGCATTTTTATTGACTATGTGTGTGCTAAAAAAAGATGCGATAGGAAAAAGTCATAAAATCTAATCTGAATCCACATACTCCCTCGCTATTATTATTGTGTGACCTAAATGCTCCAAAACTGCACATAGCATGTATGAATTACTCTAATGAGCAAACAATAAAGCTATATAATTAAATGAATGACGCTCGCCCGTTCATAGAAGAGACTGAATCATCATCAAAACGTTCTAAATCTATCCATATAATTTTTATAGAAAAGTAATTATTATGAATAAATGCATGATTTTGAAATCTGGAGTAATTATTTGGTCGATGAACTACAATAGTAGAATAATATCAATATTATAGGTTATCTACCCATGTAATTCAATGATAATTAGTTGGATATTATTGTAGTAAATATTTATTTTGGCTAAAAAAACACTACACAAAATGCTTGATTTGGATTGTGGAAAGAGTTGATTTCAGTACAATTTCTGGAAAAATCATTAAAAGTCCATTGAAAATTGAAAATACGGCTAATGAGTTTTAAGTAGGAATAAACTAATTAGGCAATTTTTTCCAGAAATATTCCAATAATAATGCATCATATTTTAAGGAAAAGTTACAGCAATGAGAGAGAAAGTGTTAATGATCTTGCTTTTTTTCGTGTCCTTCGAAACACTCTAAAATTCCAAATTACAAAAGTGGTTCTCATAAAAGAAACCTGTCGGTTTCTAAAATGTAGGCCCCCCTCCAGCAACCCCCCAAAATTAACATTTTTAGTGCGCTGTTGCATTTATTATCGGTCGAAGGGATATCGGTTTGTTTAGGCCGTTTCAAAATTTATGGAGTTTTCATCAACGGCTAGGGAATATCCAAGAATTAGAAAGAGGGGCAACAATGGCACAAAATAATAACAATTATCGAAATTATCGACTCCGTCCACAACAAATGAGACCACAATGGGCCCAACGTTATTTTTCAGATGCAGCTTTATATTTTAACATGCGCTTTAATAATGGCTATAATAATATTCGCCATCGTTCAATTTATACGGCTAAAAAGTGGAATGGACCACGACGTTAGTTTCTCTTGTTTGCTATAGTTTGCTTTTTTTTAAATGCTGCTCATGCTGTTACCAATATCTGATAGCGCCTCTAATATTGTATTTTATATGTTAATTTTTCAGAAACTGGAGCAGATGACTTTGACTCTTTGTCTGTGACTGACAGCGGCGTTTTCAGTGACAATGACGCATGTAGTTCCGGACGAGCTTCACCTGTTTCCTGCAAAGACGCTACACATCAACAGCAGGCGCAGCATGCGGTGGACAGAGACCGTTTCGCCATCCTGACCTATGAACAGGTTACAAGAGTAGACAGCGTTCTCAATGAAATGGTCGCATTGGAGGGACGGGGCAACTTTCCTGCCTTGGAACTCAAATTGAAGGATCTTTTGACGGCTGTCAAAGATAGACTAGTTTCAGAAGGGATTAAGGTAGCTACCATTTTTATAGAAAAGTGACATTTTCACAAAAAAAAAGAACTTTTTGTGTGTTAACGGAACTTGATTTTTTTGTTTGATATATAGATTCGTGATATTCGACTCAATGGGGGAGCTGCGAGTTATGCGTTGAAAGATCGAGTTGACTTTTGCTGTGTTTGTGGAATGGTTTATCAGCCTTCCGGAAGTGAAGATGGAGGAATGTTTTGTTCTTGTTCAGAACAAACCAAAAACTTTTCATACAATGATATTGATCTTATTTTTGGAATGGAATTATCCACCGTCAAACATTTTGACAGGGTAAAGACTGCTGTTCTTGATGCTCTTCTTGATCTCTTACCCCCTCAAGTAAGTACCATTATTTTTCTTGTACAATAATAATATTTTGTGAGCATTAACAAGATATATTTTTGAAATATCAGGTGAGCCGTAAAAGGATGAGCCCTTGCGCATTGAAAGAAGCTTATGTATCAAAGATGGTGAAAGTTTGTGAAGGTGATCGTTGGTCTTTAATTGCGTTGGGAAACAGCCCTGTAGTCAACTCCACCAGCAGCAAAGAAAGTAGAAGCTGTTCAGTTGAATTGAAATTTGTGGACACCATGAGACGCCAATATGAGTTTTCTGTCGACTCGTTCCAAATCGTGTTAGATTCCTTGATGCTCTTTTACAAGTGTTCCACTATTCCTATGTCAAGCAGGTAAATGGACTTATTATATTCATAAAACAACATGAATAATAACTTAACGTTTTCATTCGACAGATTTTATCCTACTGTTGTTGGCGAATCTGTATTTGGAGACTTTTACGGTGCACTTTACCACTTACAAAACGGTCTGATCGCTACCCGACACCCAGAAGAAATTCGTGGGGGCGGACTAATGAAATATTGTAATCTTTTGGTGAGAGGCTATCGTCCAGCCGATATTCATTCCATCCCTCCCCTTCAGAGATACATGTGCTCACGATTCTTTATTGACTTCCCAGAGGTATGTCATGTTCGTCAATGACATTTGTTACAGCATTTCTTCAATTTGGATATTTTCTTCTTCTCAGGTGGAACAACAAGAGTCAAAACTGAGAACCTATTTAGCTAACCACATGTCTGGAGTTTCAGCAAAACTTAGATACGCTTTCTTGATAACTCTATATCACGTGGTAGACAGCTCTACGGTTTGTCTTATGGGTCATGAGCGACGACTTACATTGCAACTTATTCAGAGACTGGCTTGTGAACTTTTTAATACAGAGTAAGTGATAATTGATTGAAACTAGATTAAAATAGGTATAATAATAGTTTACTAACTGAGTTATAATATTTTAGTGGACGCCAAGGGATTTATGGTTCTCAACCTAACTCAATGTACCTGTGTTATCCTACAACAACTTATTACATGCCACAGTCTCAATCCAACTCGTCAAAGTCGTCAACTAATGGAGGATCTTCGTCATCTGACCCTGTTACAGCTTCAAATGGCACTACATATTACAATTATCCTAAACAAACCCCTGTCGTTTCTGCTTCCACCTCGTCCCCCGCTGTGTTGCCATCAACATCATCACAGACACAAAATTCCTCTCAGCGACAAAACAACACTACAACTCAAGCTCCAAAGCAGAGTTCCGACACTACAACTTCCAACAAATCCACCATCAACAAGTCTCAGCCACAACAACAGCGACATTCTCAAACAAGTCAAAGCATTGCCAAGCCTTCCAACGCTCCATCATTAGTTTCAGCAAGCTCATAAAAAAATTACGGCCGACAAAACTTTTTGGGAGTAATTTAATGTTTAAACTTTCAAGCTATTTAAAAAAAAACAGTCAAGTAGCTTCAAAATCATTCTGTATTATCGCAACCAAATTAAGCTACGCTAAATGAGACTAAGAAGCTGTCTGTACAACAATACTTTTGATTTGTGTCATCGCAAAGGACGGAAAAGTATAGGATACAAGTTTCTTTTTACTTTCACCAAAATACCGAATTTTCGTTTCACTACTTTTTCACTAAAAAAATGATACTCGAAAAGCTTGATAATATGCACACAAAATTTTTCACCTTTCTCATTTCAATTTCGGAACGTAAACTAAAGTCACTCTTGCTTTTCCGTCCATGCATATATCTGTAGTAGATTCATGTTACATTGGTTGCCATTTACCTCCAGCAAAATCTCTATTAAAAATTATATTCCCAGACAGTGTCAGTTTTAGTTGATGGCCAAAAATAAAATTAAAAATATATCATGTCATTATATCAGTAGTAGTTCTAATCAATGGTGGAGAAAGTAGTTTCGAAAATACGCTTTACTTTCTTTTTTGATTAATTTGATCTTCAATAGTTTGTTCAACTTTCTCTTTTTTACTGACAATCCTTGGGTGCGATTTTTATTTTGTAAAATTGGTGCAAAGTGTGATTCTATATTTATTTCTATCATTTACTTTAAATTGGTTTTGTTTCTAGTTCCTGAAATTTTCAAATTGATGTCAAATGTATTTGTGCATTCTTACATGCCTTATGTATAGAGATGACGACAATTTGTCATTTCACTGACAATTCTTGTCATTTAGTCAAATTCATTCAGAAATACATTGCCATATTTTATTTTATAGCTTCTAATTATTAGTAAAGTGGCAGAAAAAAGTGCTATGCTTAAAAAGCACATCTATTTTACTATTTTTTCTTATTCCTTTAAAGTTGGATAGCAATCAAAGTACAGTTTGTCTTCTTTGTCCTCTCATTGCAAGGCCTGATAAATCCAACTTAATATTTCTTGATCTTTTATTATTAAAGTTTATGTTTGCACTTGAAATTTTCGAAAAGACTTTGTAATATCTATTATATAATATCTGATTGCTTGAAAAATATATATAAATACAGATAATTGAACGGACTGAGTATGAACTGGTGAAATATTTAAAATACTTAAGATGTATGTAACTAGCAACTATTTAATTGATAATAGTGGTAGTAATTAAGTAGAATGTAAATAATTACGATCACTGTCTTACAATTTAGTACAACGTTCCAGATTTTTTTTTCAATACGTTATAATGTTTGTTTTACGACACGCTATATATCATAAATTAACGTTTACTTTCCTCAATTTTATTTAGCTATTTTTTCAGTCCAGCCATAATTTGCTATATCATTGACTCCGTGCTAATTTATAGAATTACAAGAACCATAAAAATATCAAATCAAGTGAAAGTTTAGATGAAAGATTCCATGTTATTGGATGAATTCATTCAGGTTTTTGGAAAAAGTACAAAAAAATCATACCAACTATCTTACTGTGTTAAATGTTACAATTGTTGTAAAATTGCGTTATCAAAGTGTAAAATCAAACTATTTGCCATGCAAAAAAAGTGTTATAATGCAAAAGCAGAGCAATGCAGTACGTAGTTATGTAGTAGTAATTTTAGTGATAGTAGTGTAAAACAAAAATAGTTAAATGCTTGCGGCTTGAATTGTATTGGAAAGTAGTGCATGCCTTGCAAAATTGTAGACATTTTGATTGATATCAAACAGGGAAAGAGTCCAAGAGAAAAATGGACTCAAGATTGAGTAAGAAAAGAATTGTATGAGAAAGTAAATCCGTGATATATTATTAAAATACATTTATGATCATGAAAACAATGTACTCTAAAAAATATACGAGAGTATTCCATAAAAAAATATTATTACATTATCAGTACCTTGGGGTTAAAGACATTAGTTCTCATTTCTCATTAGTCTGTAAGTCAATGTCAAGTGCGCATCATTTGTTAATTATTAATGCCAGCCAATTAATTGTTTTACATTATATAATATATAACGGTCATTGTTATAATTTCCATAATTTACTCGGGAGTTGGCAGATCCTAAAATGCTTGTACTATAAAAGATTCGAGGGCAAGATTACTAGATGCGCTTGGCGTTGCACAAAATTACAAATGCTTATAAATGTAAGCTAAGTACTATTATAGCAAAATGTCATATTTATGGTTTGTAATTGAAAACTTGAAAATATCCAAGTATTACGTTAACGGATTTATTAAAATTTCAAATATTAAAATAAAACGGATCCTTACGGATTAATAAAACAGTTAAAAATTATAAAACAAAAAATAATTGTCGTTTATTTACAATTTCGGCATTTTTGGATATCAACTTTATTATTCTTGTTCAAAAGTAATAACACTTTGCCAACATTTTCATTCTCATTTTATAGAATTCAAAGTCAGTTGCTTTGATTGATACTGGTAAAGTGAAAGTCCAGAAAGTAACCACGACCACTTTTTCAGTAATGATTTTCAAACATTCTCAATAAAAAATCAGGTTTTTCTATCCGCCTATTTTCCAGTATCGGAATGGAACGCAGACATCGTCGAAGCTCTGGAAATCATCACCAAGAACGCCGTCACAGCCTTGAACAAGAAAATAATCACGGCCATCACGAACGTAGACACAGCAGAGACGAGTCTGGGGGACATCACGAGCGAAGGGGCAGTAAGGACTCTGGTGGTCATCGTGAAAGACGAGGAAGCAAAGATGAGTCAGGTAGTGGACATCACGAAAGAAGAAACAGTCGAGATGACGATGAGGATGACTCTCTTTATAACCAACGACGACGACGGGGAAGTAAAGAAGAATCACATAATCATTATCCATCAGAAGAACACAGACATGAACGGAGAGGAAGCAGAGAAGATCCGTATGAACGTCCGGGAATTCTTGATAGAGAATATTCCATTCTAGATGATGACGTGAGAGAAAATGAACATCGGAAAAGTTTTGGAAATGGCAACACTAATGAAAGCAATGGAGCAAAGCAGTATACTGCAGTTGTACCACTTCCATTGCACGAAGACGAGGACATAAAACAAAATCATAATAGGCATTCGATAAATGTGCATCTTCCTATCCCCCCGCCCCCAGCACACTTGGGTCCAGGACCTCAACTTCAAGAGATTAACCCACTAGAACATAATTATCCGGGACATAAGCACGAGAGATGGTACTTCTTTTGGCCAGGAAACAAAAATGCTGAACAACCACCAGCAGCCCCACAACCGGAAGTAATTGAAAAGCCACCATCTCCAACTGATCCATGTCTTAGACCACAACCCCCACTCACAACGCCTCCCCCTGAAGAAATTCCCAAGCCTGAAGAACATCCGCATCATAAACCATGTGCAAGAAGAGAGCCGCATGCACCTTCGCCTTGTTCTAAACCAGAGCCACCTCCAATTTCTCCATGTGCAAGACCAGAAGTGCCGAAAGTAGATCAATGTCTCTCTGTAATTAAAACAGTTCCTAGTAAAAAATTAGAAGCTGAGGGGACACAAGCTACAGCCGTAAATGATGAAATAACTCAGACCTCAGTTTTTCCGTTTTTAAAATCTGTTCAATCCTCAAACCAAATGACCAAGCCTTCAAGTTCAAGAAAAGGGACATCTAAAAGTTCCAGGAGAGATGATAACGATAATGAGTCGTCATTTCAAGTTATTAGCAATAAATCAGGGGCAACTTCTGCAACAAGTAGAAAGTCGTCGTTAAAACCAAAATCAACGGTTGCGACTACTGCCACTGGATATGAAGAAGAAAGCAGTGTGACGGAATCAGAGTTTGACGAAACACTGAAACCAAAGTCAAAAACCATGTCAAAAGGCACCACTTTGTATCTCATTACATGTCCTCGATGTGGAGGTGAATATTATAAGAAGCTAACAACTGCTGGTTACATTTCCGCTGTACTTTGCTTTCCTTGTGGGACATATGCTTGTCTGAAGAAAAAGTGGTGCGTGATTGAAGTTTGTAGTCATTGTGGTCATATAAGGGAGGAATAAAGTTTCAAAGAAAAATCTAAACTGCCTTAATTTATTTGTTGAGTTTCCACATTTTTTTTCGTTTGATACATAATACATGCTTACTTTCAGAATTCTGTAAATATCTTTGCATGCATGTTTTACCATACATGCATTGCAAAGTTTAGAACTTTTTTTCTTGGCATTTTGCCATTGAAAATATAAAATAGTTGGTTGCTTTCTCTTTTGGACATGGGTGCGTCAATTTTGACCAAAATATTGTTTATTTTTAAATGGAAACCCAAACTGCTTAAGGGAAATCCAAAGTTGAATAGTATAAGTTGGAATTAGTCTATTTCTTAACCCTTCTGCTTCAGAGCTTGGTTTGTTAGTAAAAGGAAGAAGCACGCGATTCGGTGAAAGCACTAATCTATATTTGATAAGCAAGCTAAAAAGGAATACGAAGAAATGGAGAATGTTATCTCTTCATCAGATTATAACTTGGTCTCACCAATGTACAGCAAAAAATATTCAGTAGCATCATCAAAATTAGAAACTACACAATGAAAATGAATTACATCAAAAATCTCTCGGTATACTCAAAGGGAGAAATAATGCTGTAGATTATAAAAACATTTTGGAGATATTTTTTTTTAAGTTTAGTTTTTCCATTTTTCCAGGAAATGAGTTATCTTCAATTGTAAGAAATTAATTGGCTAATTTACACGAGGTCATGTTGCTCTCAAGATTTCTGGGAATAAAGGAAATTGGATACCAATTTGTAAATGTTAAACCAATTATGAGATTACAATAAATTGGCATTTATTGCCCAATTATCCCAGAATAATGAGGCAAAAATTACACTTGCCCTATTTGCTAACTATTACAATTGGATACCATTTAGGACGTTTTGTAAGTTGATGACAAACACAGAGATTATTACATGACCAATGACCTACTCGATAATAATTTTCTTTCTTCGTCTTTTGTTTTACTTTCCTCTCTTACTTCATTTCTTCCCTTTCCTTAGACGACTTTGTGGCGCTGGTGAAGCAAGACATTCAAGTCAACATTTCCTCCAGAAAATAACACGTATTGCAATAGCAGAAGAGCTTAATTGACCATAATTTTTCGAAAATTACTCGCATAACAATAATTTCCCAAAATGATGAAAGAGTACTTGAAAGAACTGGAGAGAGCAATCAGGGGAAAGTATGAAAGCTATAGAACTCGGCTGTCGTTCGTCCAGAGAAGATCACTTTTTAAAAAGTCTTCTTCCACCCCAACAATATCCAATATTAAGGTGAGACCTGCAGATATTATGGGGTCCTTGGAACGGTATGGATTCAGCCAAGAAATTCCTCCGTCCAAAGGTTATGGGGACGACGAGGAGTCCTGTTGCACAAGCTGTTTCTCAAATATGAATTGCAACGCTCTTCCTGACGAAGATACGCTGCACATGGAGTTTTTTCGGAACACAAGTTTACACGGTTTAAAATATATTGGTCAATCAAAGAAGCATTTCATTGAGAGGTGATATAAAATACCAATCATTTTACATGATTATACTGATGATAAAAAAACTTTTTCAAAAGGATTTTTTGGAGCATTGCTTTCATCACAGGACTAGTTGTGGCATATTACATGATAAGTGAGGTATATGTAAAATACAGCAACAACAGCGTAATTATAACCTTTGCACCATTCGATACCAAGGTTTGAATATTGCTAAATAATTTTATTATTACGTAAAAAAATAAAAGTGAAAGATTGTCTTTACTATGCTTTTTCAGATTTCTGAACTACCATTCCCAGCAATTACGGTAAAAATCACAAACTTTCTCCGACTTTCATCGAATTATTTTAATGCTATTGTTAATTCCAGATATGCAACATGGTAATTTTTAATTAACTTTCTGAAATGTACTGTAAAAATGAATTATACGATAATAATATTATAGAATAAGGTTCGGAAAAGTAAAGCACTTCAATTCATGAAGTAAGTATTTAGTTGATTTACTTAAGTTTATACAACATCATTGTATGCATTTTTAATGATTTCATTATAAAAGAGAAAGCATGGGTCCCTCAAGAAAGGAAGGAGTTCGGGCTGCAAGAGAAAACTTGTACTATCTCAATCACGTTTGCAGCTCTTCCAAGAGCTTTACGAGAACTTTCAATTACTCTGCAAATCGGGGGAAAATTGATCAATTCAGCTTGCAAGTGACAAACAGCAACGAAAACAATTACGAAGGCGGAAAAGAGGATGTTTGGCAATTCTTCTTAGAGGTATTAAATAATAGTAATTGCTTTTATTAGTCATAAAGCATTATTGATTGGATATTTACATGCGAAAGAACAATGAAGTTATCTTTTTCTCAATGAAATCTCTTTTAGGCATCGCCTCTCTGTCGAGACCTGATTTTGAAGTGTACCTGGCAAGAGGAGATAAAAAATTGCTCAGAGTTATTTACTGAAATTGAAACGGACTATGGAAAATGCTGTAAGTTAAAAATGAACATGATGACTATTTTATTTACAATGATTAAATATATAATTAATGTTAACAAAGGTACATTTAACATGGCACCACCCGAAGTCCTCCATCGATTCAAGTAAATTTAGAATGGCTATCGATACTTGAGCAATTTATCTGACAACTTTGATATCATTTAGCTCTACTTCCGCTGTGCCTGAAAATGATTGGTGGAAATGGGACGGAGAAAGTTTACTCAAGAAGCCAAAAGTTTCAGAGAGAAAGCCAAACAGCAAGGACAACACTCAGCCAACGTCACAAGAAGCAAAAGAAGCAAACGGTTCTGAAACTCCTAAAAGGCAAAAAGTACCTGGAAAATCATTTGGACTCTCCATTCTTTTGAATCCGGATTTGGGTACTTAATTTTGTTAATACAATTTTTTCTGGCTGGATTTTAATCTTAATTTTGGTAGACGAGTACTTTTGCAGTACATCAGATAGTGTGGGATTTAGACTCGCAACCCATCTGCCAATTGACGTCCCGCACATTAGTGATCTCGGAAGCGCAATTAAACCCAATTCCGAAGTGTTTATTAATATCCGTCCTGAACTGACAATTGGTGTAAAAGAAGCCATTAAAGGCTTCTCTTTGGCAAATAGGCAATGTTATTTCAACGAAGAACACAAACTGGGCTATTACAACTATTATAGTTCCAGTAACTGCATAGATGAATGTAAGATGATCTTTTGTATCAAATCTTAAGTAATTTTGCAATGTGAAATAAATTGTCAGGTATCGCGAATTTGACTTATCAAGAATGTAACTGCCGACGACACTACCAGCCAGGTACATAAAAAAGTTTAAATAAATTAACCTTGCAATAGTGTCAATCTTTTATTCCGTTTCCAAAAAGGTGATGATTCCAAACCATTGTGTGGTCCGAAGCAGTTTCAATGCGCATCAAATATTAAAAGTACGTAATGTAAATAAACAAGTTCTTCTACTGTTGTATGCAATGACAAACTGTTCAATTTATTTCAGAAAAATTTGTTGGAAATTATAAAACGCAATGCAAAATGTGCATATCGACTTGCACCGAAGTTATATATCACACAGAGACGACATACACAACTCTTCAAGCGCCTGAAATTCTTTGGACTGACAACAGCAATAATTTGGCTCCCTGGTAAGCATCTTTCTTCATGCAAAGTCCGACATTAAACAAATCATAAACAGGGCCCATAAAAATGTCTCCATCGTCCATATCTACTTTGGAGAAGGTTCGACAAATGCAAAACTGCGAAAAGAACTTTATGGAACTGTTGATCTGATTGGTATGTTTACAATTTATTTTTTAACTCTGAAAATACTTTGCAATTCTTTCATATTTTTTTAGCAAACTTTGGTGGTAAGTAATTTGTTTTCTTAATTTCCGATTTTATAACATGCCTATTTGAAATTAAAAAAAGGTTTGATGGGTCTTTGTCTCGGATTCAGTGGTTTGAGTCTTGTTGAAGTTATTTATTTTTTGACTCTCCGTGCATGGTGCCGAGTTCGAAGAAAGCGTCATGAGAAAAAGGTAAAATCCCACCAAAAACACACTCGTTGGAATAATCCTGGAACAATGCAGCGATCTGATACTACGACCGAACTTTTGAAAAATGAAATTGATTGTATTCCCGTCTATAAATCTCCACAACATGGATACGGCAGAAGAGTGATCGGAGGCGGTGTCAATGACAAACGGAAGAAGGAAAGATTGAACCATATTTTATATACGGTTGCTTTTTCACATAATCAAGAAAGAAATTAGATTTGTTATAGTTCTCATCTTGTTCAGCCATTTTATTATGTTCATTATAATTTTTTGAATGCTTTTATTGGTTACTTTAGGTCAGCGACAAATAAAAAGATTTTCAATCTACTTTCAAGTTCATTTCTTTTGAGTTATTCTCATCTTCAAGCTTTTCATGGCCAACGACATCAACATCCGCAGCGTCACCAGTGTCCCCTGAAATATTCACCTGCTCCTTGTTTTCATGCTGGACTTTTTTCACGGCCACAGTCATTCTAGACTTTGTTGCGCCTGAAAGTGCAATAAGAGACTTCTTCGGCCAGAAAATAGTCTCCATGATCTCATCCCGATCCTCTTCAGGGATTTCGTTGAAAATGTCCGTACTTTGAACCATACGCTCCAGTTCTTCCATTCTGGAAAAAATATTATTTATCCTACAGGATATATTTATGACAGTCTAATGTGTATTCTTATCCACTAACTTTTCAGAAAGTGTGTCATTCTCCGAATCATGGTCATTTGTAAAGATGGCATCTATAGCGTCATCATCATCGTTGTTATTGTTCATGGAGTTAACAATAGTATTGGCATTAACTACTTCGGATTTTTCTTGAACGACTTCTTTTTCCGGAATTTGTACTGAAAGCTCTTTTTCGGATATTTGCAGATGTAATTGCTCGCCTTCATTTAGTACATCTTTTTGAAAATCAATTTCATTTTGAATTACTTCATCTTTTTGCAAATGTTTAGTTTCATTTATCAACATTTCTTTATTGGCAGCTTCCTTTTCCATTTGATCCGTGGCAAATGCGACACGCTGCTTTTCACGACTGGCCCAAATTCCATACTGATAATTGGAGGAGTATGACCCAGGGGCTTCTTGGCCAATTTTAGCCCGTCGCAATTTTGTGTATTCTTCTACATAAATAGCATGAAAATTGTCCATCCCGAAATGCATCATCCAAGACGTTGATTTACCCATTGTTTAAAATAATTTTAGAATATGCAGATATAAGATGTTGATGTTCATTTAAAATCCTCATTATTGGAATTTGGGTGCAGTTGAACTTGATTGTTATGACAGTTCATTGGCACAGGCCAATTTTTATGCAAACCGATGTATGCTATGCAATATGAAATGGCCCACATACATTTGCTCATTTCATGAAATGCATGAATTTGTTATAACTTAAAAGCACTTAAAAGTCCGCATTCTTTAGCTCCTTGATTTGATAGACATTCATAGTCTCTATAATCTACGTATTAGGTTAGTTAGTGGAATATTACAAGTTGTTGAGGAATTTTGTAATTATGTAACTTCTTGTTCGTTCACTTTTCTCCAACTTCTTTGGTTAAATGCGGGAGTGTTAGAGAAAGAGAAAACACGTTTTGCTCCAAAACACATTCAAAACAAAGCTTTAAAACATTCAAATCAGGCTCAATTTTTAGATAATTGTAATTTGCTCAAGTAATTTGTGTACATGCAAATTTAAGTGATAGTAAAACGGCTTTAAAACGAGTATGAATTCACTAGTTTTAAAAATTTTGTGAATTGTGAAGGTCAATTTTGTGATGCATGAAAATGAAAGCAGTTTAATTATTTGTGACTGACTAATTGACAAATTGTCAATTTAATAACAAGTTAATAAAAAGGAAGTTATCATTTTAGAAACGGGTGAAAGAAAACTAGAGAAAGTTTTGATATAAACGAACCAATTCCAAAGAATCATTTTAATGCTTTATTGATCAGTGCCATATTTTTAAATTAAAAGTTTTAATGCAGAAAATTAAGTCAGGATTGAGTTAATCTACAAAAATATTATATTATAACATAAATATTAAGGTAAAACATGAATATTATGAATAATTGTATTGCTCGTATCATTCGAATGTTAATTCTGTGTTTTTATCCAATTCAAACAGATATTTTCGACATTTTCGATGGATTTCGACCTATTTGTCCGACAGCAATAATAATAACTCAACAGACAGTACAAATATAATTAAAGACAACACAAAAAAAGAAAACAATACATCACAAAAAGTACAAAATCGCATAATACTCTGGAAAAATATACTCGAAACCATATTCCAAAAATGGATGATGAAATTAAATTGCTCTTTCGTCTTAGTCAACCTGAAAATTGGAGAAATAGCATTTGTCTTCCCGTCCCTGGCGCAGACAGCTCATCTTACTCCTCAAGCCCTGACGAAGAGGAAAAAATTGCTCAGAAAATATTTTGGAACGAAATTGGTTTGGGGGCTTATGGGGACTTGTCGCTAGATTTGTCTTTGACCATGAATAAAGTTAGTTTTGCTGCAGAACCGATTTCAAAGGATAATCAACAAGGTGCTATTGGAGGCTTTCTGTTTAATAGTCAAAATCACTACTTTCCAAATGATGCTAATAACGGAGTGCTTGGAGCCGGGGCTGATAACAATGTTAATCTACAACAAAAAGACGAACAAGGAGCTGCAGGAGACAATAATATTCCAAAAGGCATCAAATTCCAATATCCTCCACCAAATGATCTTCATTTAGCTAATATTCTTCGGATGTCAATTGATTGTCCTTTTCCAGATATTAGAAAACAAGCTGAAAACGTCCTCTTTTCCCTTCAGGTATAATTCATTTTAAAACACCAATTTTATTGGAAAGTAATTATCGTATTTCTATTATTTGATGATTTAAGGAGAAAGGTGGCATCGTTCCTGTTCCCTGCTTTAATGGACCTTCTGTTTTTATTCCACCATTAGATGTAAGAAACCAATTTTCTCCTTGTAAAATTATTCCAAATTATCTGGCAATAATTTCGCACGAGTGTATATTTAACATTCATCTGAATTTAAATTTTAATGTAGTTGTTTTTGAACTTTTTAACGAGGTGAAACATGTAACCCTGAACCTGAAAATAAATGCATTTTTAAAAGTATCATAAAGGTAAAGTAAATAGCCATCAATTTATAATAGTTCCAAGTTTATAGCTAGTATGTGCTTCTGGAATTGACGTATACATACATTTCTAATGTAATGCATCAAAGTTTATGACCGTTTTAAAAAATTTAATGTGCTTTACTCGTTTATGTCACGTATTACAATGCACTTTTACTATATCTACATTAAATTATTTAAGTGTCAGAGTTTATGATGTAGAAACTTTAATTGTTATTGTGTTGGGATTTATTTTCAACTTTTTCCCAAAAATGAATAATGGTAAGAAATGCAGTTGCATTTAGAAACTCTGTAAGTTTTTCTTCCTGGCTTTTAAACAATGAATATTGGGCTTCCTCCTCTGGATTTTTCTTAAGCTCGCAGAGTTGTTTGAGTTTCCAATGAATATAGCTCAAAAGGTCTTTGTGTCATTTTTATTTTTACGACTGTATCTAGTTACTAATTAATGCTAAGTTTACCATGCTCCCTTCATTTGTAAAGAGTAGCTATAAAAATGAATGCAATGCAATGCATCCTTTTGCTGCAACTTTTGCTGCAACTTTTGCTGCCTTACAATTATTCTTAAAGGGTGTTGCAACATCTTTTGTTTGCGTTTACTTATCTTATTCCAGTGTAAGTAGACTGGCTCCGTACCCTCCTTATATGTATTAAATAGGTGTTTCGTTAAGATTTTTTTGTTGGTTTCTGAATTGAATTCTGAATAAGCTATAAAATTTTGGTTTTCGGCTTATGTTCACCAATACCATTGCACATGGAATTAAATAGGAACTTGCAACAGCTTGCAAAACCTTTTAAAAGTAGATGTGGAAGAGCATTCTTCAGAAATTTGAATAGTCTTTTCATTAGTGATTTTTACGACTTTCTTTTTACATTTCTCTTTAGGCCATAACTTGGATTTAGGTTTGTCAATTGAATGCATTTTGTAATATCCCACATTTTATTAAAGGTTCTTCTTGTTGACTTTTATGCATCTCTTCTGGACACAACGGTCACTCATTCTTTTGGTTGCAAATGTCGCATGACTGGTGGAATCAAAAAGATTGTTTCATGGGTGGGAGAACATGCAGTAAATTATGATGACTTGTTGGAATTTGAATATCTTTGTATTTTGGAATCCAACTCATTGTTATAGTTGTCGGCTCTGGATTTAAACCCAAATTATTATTGAGATAAAATAAATTCAGTCACGATTTGAATTTAAGGGAATGAGAGGCGTCTTGTGTTTAAAGAGTTTAGCTTCAAAAAGTTGATTGCAGATGAAAAAGTCTCTTATAAAAGTTGGAAGGGAGTAAAGAAGAAAAAGGCTGATCTTTAAATTTTAAAGGGCTATTACTCAGTACGCAAAATGCATAAAGTCTTGCTTGATCTGACACTTTTACATTTATACCCTGCGGGGTACTTGGTATTTCTTTTTTACTCGTTAAACCAAAATACGCATTATCCCTTCAGATCTTGGAGAACTGTAGTGGAAAATTTTTACTGCCTTAAATAAGACTCTGACTCTGCTTCCTGATTTTTGTAGAGACCCTTTAAATATAGACTGCATGTTGTGGTCCATTAATTTTGTCCCATTTCTCAATAAATATAAATGAATTCTCAAGTTCTAATGGACATTTAGAGGTTATAATATATATTTATTGCTATTAGGGTTTAGGAATTGATGTGTGATGTTGATGACGTTGAGTAAATTGTGCGAAAGCGTTATGCCTTTAGTCACAGCAAATCTATACATATTTCTCATCAGTCAATATCAAATGTTTCGTATGGATCATTAACTTGGTTTTGTGACACTGGACTTTTTTGACGGCTTTATTATAACCTTTTGCATTATGCATTTAAAGGTCACAGCCACATCCAACAGCGTTAAAAATCTCTGTTCACATTTTATCCTACTTGCATCTCTGAAATTGTTTTTCACTTTTCATTTCTAAGAAATCTATTTATTTTTTGTTTTTTTTTCCACTGTCAACTTATTTTGCCTCTAGTCCTGTTGTCTACTCTGCTGACGTTCCCTAAAGATTTAAATATATGTTGAGGAAGATTGTGCCATGTCAGCAGTAAAAATTGTAGTTGTCAGTTGTAAGTCTTCTTTGTTATAAAAAGCTGTTCTAATTTGGTTACATTATATAAGCCTGTCAGAGGGTTGGTGTGAGTGGGCTTGCATTTTGTTGGAATTATAAGAAAGCCTAGAAATAATCAGATAGAGACAGGGATCGTGATTAATATAATAACATGACAATAAAGGGAATATAAGATAATAAATCCCGACCTAGCCTATCTAATTTATATTGAGGATGCATGGAAGACTGGAAACAGACATGATTGCTAAGGACGGGGAAAGTGACACTGACAGGTCATATCAAGGACAGCTCCACTGCTACCTTTACTATTAATCTTTTAAAGTTCTTTTTCAAATCTACAAGAATAGTAATAGTGAGTCAGACAAAGATTAATAAGCTGATGACGCTTTTAGAAAATTAAAAATTGAGCCTTTAAATCTCTCTCCAGTAGAGAAGGCTGTGCTGTTGTTACTTCTCTTTCTCAACTGACATGAAATGAAGCCAGTGGAGAATGAAACACTCGTTCCCATTTTTTACTGTTTGAAATTAACTATTTTGTACCCTTTGTGAAATGACAGGATCAATGCATTGTACTTATATTTAAATCTCTCTCGAGAAGAGTGCAAGAGATTTATCAAGCATGAACACAATTCTAGGTTATACATCCCCACTCCTTCATTTCCTAAATTCACTTTCAAATAAGTTGACCCTACTGTGGAAATTTAGGCAGAACTTTCAGTACGTTAATTGGAAATGTTAACTGGTGTCAGCTAAAAATATCTGTAAATGCAACACATTACTCAACACATTGTTTTAATAAAAGCCATGTACAATTGTAAGTAGTGAGTGACTAACTAACCTACCCCTTGATTTTAAACATTTCAACCCTAGAAAAAGTCTCTCTGTTTAATCTTGGATCTTCTTTCTAACCCAACCTTTTCCAAAAGTGTTTTAAAACCCGGCTGGAAACAAGCCGTTAGATATTCTTCTCTGGCTCTCCAACTGATTATGCTTGTCTTTGAGCTACAGAGTTTATTTTCATTTAGTCACGCTTGTCTTTTAGGCACTCAGCTCAGCAGTGGAGCAAACTTTGTTCCATTGTGTAATACTATATTCTATTGTGGAAAGGAAAAAACTCTGTGATTGTAATCTCTAATTGCCAAGATCTTATTATTGCTTGGCTAATGGCTTGGCAGCATTGATTCTTGACTCTCTTGGCTTTTGAAGGTTTGGGTTTCATCAAACTTTGCTTCTGGTCCTCGTTCGTTGGGGCTTTTATTGTTATTGTCTTTTGTCATTTGAAAAGTAACAACTGACAATGGTCTCTCAAAATGAAGAAGGAAGTAGAATTGATGATTAGTCAGAGGCAGAGTTTTATGATTCACCCAATTTGATCCCAAAAATACTTTCTTCCCATCTCCAGAGCCGAGGGCCATCATCTTATCACTCTGCTGATTTTGTTTACGTGGTTTTCTCTTGTTTTTCCATTCGTCAGCAATTTTCACATCTCATGCAAGTACCTGAAAAGTACCAAAAACAAAAAACAACTAGTCCTCTGAGAATTCTTTTAATTTCTTTGGATTTCAATACATGGCACAAATGCTACGTAATTTCAATCAAGGAGAAAGTCCTGTCAGCTTCAAAATCCCATGAAATCCAAGTGCAAGTCTTTGATGGATTATAAAAAGCATGAAAAGACAAATTACTGGGTATGATTCTTATATTTTGTGAAGGAAAAGAGAAGAGTCTTTTGGAAAATAATTGTATGCCTATGTTTAATCTTCACAGAATTACATATATTTTTTTTCAAAATCAAACATGCTTTGCCTATTATATAATCCAGACAGAAGAGATCTTATAAGCAAATCACATTTATCTATGCATGCATGTGTCTGCAGATATCAGACATTTTTTGGGGCTGGTTAAAAATGCTTTGATTATGGTTCTTTACTCGTGTGCTTGATTACCGAGTTGGTCATCTCATCATGGTCATTAGCGATGAACAGGAGACTCTCTAGTGATTTATTTCTTTTTCATCCAAAGCATTTGAAATGTGCCAAGTCCCTTCTGTCTTTGCCAACGGATGGATTGAAGACTTAAGAGTGATTGATGAATTTTATTTCTTGGTCTTGGTGTCGGTTTGATATCACTTTTTGTCGTCTGACTTACCAACCACTCTTTTTGATGAGATCCAAGTGTTTTTATATGGAATTCTCAACTTGAAAATTGTAATGAAAATAAGAAAAGCGTAGGTACCTCAAAATTGACGGGGAAAAACTGTGATTTTGTTAATTTCTGTTCTTTCTTAGAATTTTGTTCAAGCCTTAATTGCTAGTTTTCAGAACGATGATCGTGATTTCGAATGAAACTTAAATTAACCATTAGCATATCTTAGGTCATTTTGAGACTAACATTTGTTTAGTAATGATGAGTAATCGAGTAAATTGTGTTGGGGTATATTTTATTTAGGTTTTAATGAACATTTGAAATCCCCAAATGACGTGGATTTACGTACATTTCAACTCAACCATGTTTCCAAAATTTGGAATCCAAATGCAAGTCAAGCCAAAGCTTTGATGCTTTTCATTCGGTTCTTCAAAGAAGATTAAACGAAATAATATTAAGGCTGTTATATAAAATATGAAATTAAATGAGATCAGGGCATCTCGGGAAATCAAAAGTGCTTGTTCCTATCTCTTTATCATCTTCCTCGAGTTGGAACAAAACTTGTCGAAATGAGGTCTTTGTCAAGATGAGATGAAATAGCACTTTTTTGTGTAGCCCACTCTATAATTATACACGAGGGAATCATTTTCCAAGAACAGAGGTGTTATATTTTCCCTCATTTTTCGAATTTACTTCTAAGAAATATTGGCAAAAAAGATCCGCTTAGCGTTAGCGTTTCTTTTTAAAGAGAAAATAGAGAGATGATGGACTAAAGCATAATAACCCTTAACTTGACATTTCTTATGTAAGGTAGAAAAATATATAAAACTATGTATTTTTGGACAGTTTGCCAAGTCTTTTGGTGAAATCAAAGTCAGACTCTCCTCACCTAATAATGCCAAAACTGTTCTTGTCAATGTGAGCGTAACTAATGATTTGACAGTTCCATTTTCATCCAACAAATACCACAAAAATACATGCCCGCAGTCAGATTTGATACGTGAAGCTTGCTTCTGTGAAAATGGTTGGCACAACTGCCTTTTGCTTTTCTAGTGAAACTTGAATTTTAGAATGCTGTCCTTGGCCATGAAATCTCGAGTTTTTCATTGCTTTGGATAACGTGACAGTAGGCCAAAATGTTAGTTCCAGTAAATGACTTTTGCTCATAAATGTGACATGACTAGAGCCGAATGTTTGTTTTTTTTATCTTTTTCAACCTGCCAAACTCACCTTTATTACGTGACCATTACCGTGCACACAATCTTTTAATATTATTGCGTGGGTTCCATAAAATGTAAAAATGTTATATTTTGTAGTCGATTTGAACAAAGTTGGAGTAAGTAGTCGTGGGTTTATCTCTAGTTTCCTCATTCCGGCAATTAGTGCATGCTTAAGTATAATTAAAACAATTGAACGATTAAAATTTATGTGACAGATCACACAATGACAAGTCAAGGCTTTTTCGTCCGACTGACTTGAATTATATAGAAATCAAACGTAACCGTTAATAATGGGTTAAGTTTTATGGCTTGATGTGGGAACTAATAATGTAAATGGAGTCTATTCTTAGATTTATAAATACACTCTCAAAGAGAAAAGGGCTTATGTTTATGATTAGAATGATTTGTTGAGTGGTTTGGGTTTTATTAACCAGCAGGACTTGCATTGTGACTCTTAAAAGTATTCAATTTTATTGTAAAATCTTTAATTAATTACTATTTTATGATAATTATCTCTCGTTTGAGGGTATTAACAAAAGCTTCCAGCAATGGCATTTTTAACGAAGTGAAATGAAAGGACAAATAAAAGCATATCCAGTCAGTCTGTAAAAATTAGCTGGCAATAAGGAACTGCTTTGCAAACATTGAAATAACTAGTTAGTGCAAATATGTACTAGTTAATTTTTTGCTTGCTTTGCAAATTACAATATACCAAAGCTTGCTACATATTTCTAGCTGCTCATCTTTAAAACTGATTATAGAGGAACAGATAGCTCAAATTGCATAATTTGTTGATAGTACTGATGCTGAGTATTGACTGCTATATTTAAGCTTCGTCCTTCACCTACAGAGATTATCAGGAAGATTTCAATATGATTTATTTGCTCTGCCAATACTACACATTTAACTTGTATTGTTGATAGTTTACTATCTACTTCCAGATGTAACATTTAGAGCTGAATTAGCATGTCTCTTGTTTATAATGGGCGTATTTTACATTTCAATAATTTTTTATTGAAAGAAACCAAATTACAAGCACAAAGCAACAATATAAATTAATAGCTAGTTTGACGAGCTTGACGATGGCAGGGGACTATAATGAGACATTCTAATTGCATGGATAAAATCATGTGCAAAAACATTTACAATAGATTCGCCATTAAGATATGCACATTGCACGATCAGTCAACTACTGCAGGACACCAATTAAGTTTTTTTATCCAGATCGAAAATCCAGTCTTATGGCAAATTGAATTTTATAGCATAGGATATAAGCCTATTGGGCCTAGCACAAAACAAATTGCTTGCAATTTTGCTATAAAGCTTTGCTACAGGTTTTGCCATTATGTGACTTTTTGTTTGAAGTGATGAGATAATACACCGCAGCCTTTGGCTATGTCTCTAATCCATCTCAATGTCATTTTTTACCCGTTTCCAATTTGCACCACCTTTTAATGATACAATGGCAGTTTTATTGTGTGAAGGATTAGCAATGAAAAATTGCAGATGTTGAATGATGTTGCAAAAAATAATCCTCCAATGAATCTTGCAACTCGAGCATGTTTGAGACCAACCCAAATGAAATGTATTTGATTTTCAACCTCATTTAACAAATATTGATTTGGATTGCATAGCCAGTGGTGTTTTAAAACCATGCCTGTGTTTTAATTTGATTTTTTTCAAATGATTCCTGAAATAAGTCGATAATTTTCCTCGACAATGATTTATGCATCGTATATGGGTGGTTGTATCTTATCGATTTTATTTAAAATTAAGCATATATTCATTAATATTTTATGAATATTTTGAGAAGCAGGTTTCGGTTGGGTTTGATTTATTAAACACCAACCCGCAGAATTTGTATGTTAAAAGGAGAAGCAAGTGTCTCCATTAATTAATTTGCATTCGTTGAATAAAAGGGTTGGCTATGATCAAAGTATTTTTTGGCTCCGATTGAATTTGCAGCACAGAAAAGTAAAATATTCACTCTCTAATGATTTATTGGCTGTTGGCTCTGTTGTAGTTGTAATGTAATCTTGGCAGATAAATTTTGCCAGTCACCACAAACACTAATGAGACTTGAAGTGAAGAGACTTGTACATGAGACGTTTAATTTGATTCTTAATTTCAGATTTTTTATGTCTGTTTTTCAGTGGCCTAGCATTGACGCTATGTGTAGTGATGAGGACGTTGATCAAGAGACGCTCGTTGGGGATGACGATGCGATTGTTGAAAGCTGCAGTGGATTGGAATTAGATTTCAACGAGAGCTCAGAGACCATCGGAGATCTTGAGGCCAAAAAGGTAAGCTGAGAAATTCGAAACTTTTCATCCACATGACGCGTGTATTTGATGCTTTACTTGATGCTATCAGATGACATTCAAGTACTTCTATGAGTAAAAAGTTACAATAGTTTGTAATTTTTCTGTTTCTCATCTAAAAATCCATAATTATTGCATTTAAAAGATGGCGAATTTGAGGACAACAAATTAAAGTCAATGTCCTTGTAAAAATTGATGAGGAGAATCATATTAGCTTTATGAATTTAAAAGTAAACAAAGCAATTTTGTGTTGAAGACAAGTCAATTTGAATCAAAAATTTACATGACAAAATCATAGTACCTAGGTACGAAAATGACAGTTGAAAGGTAGTTATTTTGATGATATATCAAGAATTTTAAATCTGATGACAAAATTACGCATTACCACTTTGTTGGAATTGAAATGACAAGAAACGTGAGGTTTTAAAAATATTAACATTAAGATTAGGTAAGTTGATTTTATTCATTCTTTTATTGGACGACATTCTTTTTGCCATCGACACTTTAACATAATGTCAAAGACAAACTAATAAAAAAGTACCCTTTCCTGCTTCTTGTATAAAGTCCAATGCACGAATAAACTATTTACTTGAGAGGCCAAAAACTAACTCAATCCTCTAAATTTCGAGTCCCAATTAAATGGAATTTTTCAATTTAATTAAAACAACGTCTGGCCACAGCTATTAAATTGTGTGTAGAAATGTCAAATAGTTATGTATTAAAAATGTTTTTATACATTTTATTTCTTTTTACGTATAATGCGGTTTTCATTAAGCAGAGTGAAAGTGATGGATTATGTTTTGCATGCATATCTAGTTTCAAAGTTTCCATTTCAACCTTGATCTTAATCTAAGATCTATTACCAATTCTTAAATTAAAAAAATATCTTCTACATGTCTAAGTGCATGTATGCATTATTTGGATCTAGCACGAAATATTATATCTTTCATGTCGCGAAATTTGGCAAAAAAAACAAGACCTGTCTTCTGGACAGGGTTTGAGAAGGTCATGGTTTAATTGACGCAAAGACAAAAATTGCATGAATTACGTAAACACAACATTTAACTACAAAAGACATTTCCCAACTTAAATTCGAAACAGTTTTCTAGCTTTCTCTCAAAACGACAAATTAAAACATTATTTGTAATTTATGAAAGACCCCGCAGTTTGTTTATTTTGATTTAGCTTAAATGTATTTTCCATTATCGAACCGGTTACTGGATTTTATGCCTCAAAAGACGCAATGGTAATCTTAATTTAATCCAAAGATTTTGACGAACAGTGACAACCAATTAAGATGAGAGAAACTTGCTCATACTGTCACAGAATTATAAGTTGATACAATTTAATACTATTATCGGAATACATTCTTGCAACATTTTGATCATTAATTATTTGTTAGTTTTTGCTCATATACAAATTCCTTGGCCAAAAACATTTAATAGTTTAGCCATTGTTTAAGATAAATATGTATACAAATACAATAAGAGCTGGAAATTTGGCTTTGAATAATTGGACTGACACCCCGTTGCGCTGCTTCATTTATATTTGCATTATAAGACACGTAGATATATGCTTTGTCTGTATCTGATAAAATTAAAATAGCGATTCTATCGTTTTTGCCTACCGATTACATAAAATAAACTATCTAACAATTGCATTTTTGCAAGGTTATGTCACGTTACATCACTAAACTATCTATATCTGTTGTGAAGTTTGTAAATCTCGTGCCATGCTCTGCCATAATTATTATTGCGCTTTGGACAATTACCAGCAAATAAATTAATCACCCCCATGGATAAATTACTCTAATTTCGCAACTAAATAAATATTCCAGATCCATTTATAATATTTAAGTGGCTGACGACACCTTTTAAATGGTAGAATTGCTATGTGGGAAATTTTGAGAGGTTAACCACTTTTTCCCATTACACATTATATTCTCATACTTTCCCAACTTTTAAAATAAATTACATATCTGCTATCCAGACACCGCAGTATTGATTAGGTCATGTACATCCAGCTTAATAATTGTGGCTTCTGCATGCAATTTTAAAGTGAAAAATGATCAAAACCAAACTGTCTAAACTTTCGGATGACTAATAAGATTATAATTTAATCCGCAAATGTTCTGTCCAAATATTCTTGGATTTATTGTAATTGGATCAGTAGACAAAGAGGCAGTATTTTCTGGTAATTTTCCATTCGTGCAATAAATGCAATAATAATTTACTAGGTTTATGAATAAAATAGTTGTTTGGTCAGCTTGTTCAATTTTTAAATGTGTACCATTAAATATCTGCACCTGAAATAATGAATTTTAAGATGTGAGCAGAATTAGTCTCTTAATTCTACTTTATGCTGCAAGTAGGTTTTGCGTCAAGTAAATGAAATGAGAATATTAATTTGCCAATTATTCCTTATTTTTTTCTAAACCCTCGAGTGGGCGAGCCTCTCGATATATTGAATTAGTTAAAGCTAATTTTTTACTCAATACTTTTTGCAGGTAGAGAAGGTTGTTTTCGAAATAATCTTTTACCTGAGTTGAGCTGACTGACATTGCGATTTAATTTGAAGAGAGCGATTATTATATCAATATTATTTATTTATCTCTCGAATAGTGTTATTATTGGATTACATCATTGGAGAGGAGCTGCATAGAAAAACACCACCTGCAGTTTGGATGTTTTTTTAATTTGGCTATTATTGAAAATGCCTAGTTGTTAGCCAAAGTGGATTTGAACTTGGCTTCACCTTCTTCAACTGTCTGACAATTTAAATTTGATAAATAGTAATTATTGGCCTTTAATATTTTCCAAAGAACGTCGCGTGGGATATAAAAATTCTGTTTGGCTAACATTGCAATGGTCTACATAATTTGAAATTAGGGAACAATTTAACATGCAGTTATAGCGTGGAAATGCCGATGGTTGGATTTATGTAACAAAGAGAAATAAACTAGCAGTAGTCAATACTTGTAAAGCCATTGTCTATATTTGCTATCAAATTTGACCAAAGACAATTTATGATGGTGGCATTCTAAAAACAGCTATCTCCAAAATCTCGTAACTTGTTATATAACAAGAAAAATTGGATTCACGATCACTCAAGAAGATAGACTTGGGAGTTGGTGCTATTATAACATTTTTCTGCCCTTTGATTCCAAGCCAAATATAAATGTAGCATTTGAGTTTTGTAGACCGAAGACGTGTTATATAAGTAGGCGAGCAAATACCGGCAACCGGCTTTTTACTAGGTGATGTTAATACCGGGGACATTAATCATGTTTGATGGTTGATAAGAATATAAAACTTATTGAGCAGAGATATAATGGGTTTTTGTTTCATTACAATATTATTCATGCAAGTATATGCTGTGGGGTTTGATTATTATTACGGATACAAATTATCATGCAGTGTGTATAATTCAGAGATTAAATTGACTTTTATTTCACCTCCCCATCCAACCAACTCCAAGCCAGTTTTTTGCACAAACAAATGAAGGACTTGGTTGTTTGGGTGGATACTGAATTTGATGGATGAATAATGGCACGTATTCAAGTTTTACTGGGGAAAGGATTATATTCAAGCTCAGACTGCTTGGTGTCGGTTTGCCATTTTTTGTGTTGCTCATCCAAAACAATTCAGCTTTGGTCCAAATTTCCAAAGTCCAACATCTAAGTATGTAGTTAGCAACTCGAAGTATGCTCGAATAAATTGTTAAGCCTCTAGTTTTTGCATTTTACCCATACCTACCTCAATGAAAAAACATCATTATCTCTCTCTCTCATCATTATATTCTAGTACACTATAATTATGTTAGTCTAGATTGCAAAAAGATACATTATTTGGCTGAGAAAGTCACGAGTCACGAGATAGTAATGCTGATGCAAAAGATTGTCTGAGAAAGTTTCTTGACATTGCAAAGGAAGGGGCAGAACCGGAGAGCAATTTTCTGCAGAAAATTGGTTTTAAAATTGCGGTTTTTGAAACAGGTTTTATAAAAAGAATTAATTTCAATATTGGATGATGATTCATCACAAGGAAAACTCAAACAGAAATTTAATGCAACTCAAATAAGTTACGAAATCGCAAAAGCAGTACATGGATAGCTTTAAAAGATATTAAATCTGCATTCAGTTGGTTAGTGTGTCATGGGTAATTTGCTGGACCGGGGCAAACATTTGTATCCTGGTTAGAAGAAAAACATTAGCATATACAGGGTAATAAAAATATTGTTTTACTCGGCGTGAAATGAAATTAAACAGTTTACCTATTATCTGGTGTTTTGTATTATTATTATTATGGGTTATGCATATGCATATTATGCATCAACATTTAGGCAAGTGCTGCATTAAATACTTATTTTCTAGTTGCCACCCGCATTTAGACTTGCTATTTTTTGCAGATGTGGACATAAAGCTATCGAAGCGTTGCTCAACAGGTTTCCTGACATTCACATTCAAACCAAGGGCATTCTGCTGATAATTATTATTCAAAAATAACTATTACAATAACAAGTGAGTATGTTTAATGCGGGTTTTATGTTGTCATCATAAGTAGGTGAAGTTCGGTAGGGACTGTAATATTTGAATTGGGAATGATGCATTTATTAAATACAGCTTTAGACATGAACAGCAACTTATTATTTTTCATACTGAGGAATAAACATGTTTTCATTTTTAGCTGTGTATAATCATAATCGTAAGAGTTTTATGCTTTAAAAAAATGATTCCAACTTCTAAAGGATTAAATCACAAAATAGGTTTACCTTAATTTCGTCACATGCAGCTTAACTTCTGGACATGAAATTGCAATTTTTTTTTTGTTGTTGATTATCGTGTCTTCATTTGAATGTTTTAATTGTTTGGAATAAATATTTCAAAATCTGCAAAACATTGATGGAGTGAAACAAACCACAATTTTATAAGAATTAAGATATGCATTCTTTATTGACGTGTTTTGTGGCAGTTAAATTGAATTTTGGGCAAACAAGTTTGACGAAGGTTTCTGCAAAATATCTGCATCTGTTTTGACTCTTTATAAGATTGCTTAAAAGGAAGATTGATCTGAACCTTTTTTACTTGGTTCGTTAGTGGCCATAAAAATCATCTTTAAATGGACACGAGTATAGTTTTAGTTATAGATTTTCCTGTTTCTTCCAGTAATCAGTATCATTATGGACATGTCTATATAATATCTATGTATATACATAAGCCACTTCATTGACGACATAGATTTATAAAAAAGGAATCTTTATATATTATTATATATATTTTTTATTAGCCAACCACTCGATCATATAATATTATATAATACCTTCAAATCGGTGACTAAGCTGCTGTGACTTTATTCATATAGCGTATGGGATAGAGAGATAATTATTTGTCAGTGTGGAATAATTAAAGTTGTGAGCAATCAAATTTTATGGTTTCCATTCTTTCGCTTTGGCGTGGGATTGGAAGCACTGCATTAGATAAGTAAAGTAAGCCGCGGGTTATCCTACTTTCTTAAATGATTTATTGCATTAAATTGCATTTTAAAAAGCCTTTAAGCCACACTGGAAATTATATATTGGGCAGCACTTAACGGAATTAGAAAAGCAGCCGGCATTTTGCTGGATGTGGAAATGGGTTTTTAATTTGACGCTTCCACTCCCACAAAACATGGTTGGAAAAAATAGTTGAGCTATTTATTTTGTAAACTAGCAAGCAAATGTTGGATGGAAATTCACGGTTTGATTACACTGTTGCTTTGTATTCATTTGATTCCAATTCATCCAAAGTAATTACATTAAAAGTATTTCATTCTCCACATAATAAAGGGTGGTCGTTGGATAAATGGAGTGAAATCTAAAGAAGAAAAAACAACATCCGTTCCTCTAGCTATGCACTGTGTATTGTTATGTAATCAACAACAATGACAGCTCTAGATTTTAGAGTTTATCTCACTCTGTGAATTTAAATCGAGGCAAAAGATTTTTCCAGCTATTTAGTATTTTCGTAATAACTTCATTATTTTATTGCTGCTACTAGTTTTAATTTATTCAAGGCCATCGCTTATGTAAATTATATTAATATTTCTACTGTTGCATAATGCATTTAGATGGGTTTCATACAAAAGGGATTTTTGATGTGAAGATTATAAATAAATAAAAATAGCATATGTGCATATATCTAAAAGGAAGACTTAACTCATGGTTGTGGTTTGTCTTATTTGAGGGTTGTGTGGGAATAATTGTTTCATTCTTTCATGATTATGATTCCAGGATGGGAAATGTGATAGAAATCTTTATTCAGAAAATGAAGCCTTGTTTATAAACTTTGAAGGTGGACTTGTACATTTTTTAATTTTTAAATAAATTCTTATCCTCATTCATAGTCAGTAGAGCAGAGCAAATGGAGAGTGTGAAATGTGTAGGAGTTCCACTCCAGCAAAGTTGGAAAGATAAATCATATCAAATGGCAGTATTATATTTGTCCAGCATGCAATCCCTTTCCCCTCTAAAAATTGGGTCAGTAGTAGTCAAAAACTAAAGGGTCAAGCTGGGAACGGAATTGTTATAAAACTTTACATTAGCAAAAAAATATTTATAATGTATATTATGAGATTTATATAAAGTTTAATAAGGTTGAAGACTAGGGTTGCTGTATTTTGTATAGATGATAGGAAATGTTGGTTTCGACCTCCTCGTATATATATTATGTGTGTCACAACTGACATCCTTCCGATAGTTGTCCTCTTAAGGCTCTAAGGATGGAACTCAAATTCTTCTGAAATTCGAGGCAACTTAAAAACAGGATACTATTAAAAGGAGAGACAGATGGAAAGCAGTGGATTTGCATAGTTTTCTCCATTTTTTGAAATTCTACACAATTTCACATTTATTGTTGATATTTCTGGTTGATAAATGCATCAAATGAAATTTATGCGTAATTCTAATTATTATTAATTAGCTAAAATCGTGTATGCGTAATTTCACAATGGTGTGAGAAATATGGCTAGAGTTTTCTCGCGATGAAGAATTAACACTTGAAAAATCAGAATAGTATTTCCATTAACTAATCAACCACGATCTATAAAAAATTGATTTATATGAGTTCTATTGGATAAATCATAATGATAAAGTCATACAAACATATTACTTATTACAAAATATTACAACTCGCTTTGAATTTTTAATTAGTTGCAAATTACATTCCCATTCAACCAATGGAATATTGTTTAAAAGCAAATGTGTGTTTTTCAATTTCTGGAATTACCGGATATTTTTTCAAGTCGATGATAATATCAATTCACTTTGTAATTTCGAGTACAAAAGTGTCCCGATTTTTTTATTTTAGTTTATGAATCACGAACCACGAGGCAGTATGCCAACGTGTGCTGCAAGCTATAAAACGAATCTGCCGGAATTGCACTCAAAGACAATAAAATAAATGGTTTATGCAAAAACTTCTATAATAATTCACATTTCTAATCAGTCTGAAAGTCTAAACATGATATATGACCTTTGTTAACATTTTATTGCACTCATTGTAGTCTGCTCTGCTCACCTACAATTTTCTTAAGTTCCTTTTAGAGCCTCTGCCTACAAAGAACTCATAAAAATGCTAAAATATATGTTAACACTGCAAAATGTAGGTTTTTAAGATGGGAGGAAGTATAGGTATTATTATTATAGCAAAGCACGTGAAAAAACTAAGCTTACAAATATCGTTAATTTAAAGTGCACTATATTTTATGATCATTGTCATCCTGAATATTTTAGTTGCTTCCCTTAGTTTAATATTATTGTGCAGGCTAAAGGCAAAGGTTAAAATTACATGCATTTGTTTTATTTACGTTTTGTCGTAATGTCCTTATATTTTTTGTCAACTTGAAAAACGAGTATTTATTTCTTGTCTGGGATGTTAGTGCTAAATTGAGAATGTAAGACGAGAGCAGAAGAGACAACCTTGGAATTCATTATGACTTTGATAGGAATAGTAATGCTTTTTTGCTTTATTGCCTGTGCATATTTGCATTATGCATGACAATTATTTAATTTAGGCACCATTAAGCACTACTTTAATGGTAAGAATGTGCAGGAACTTAAATAAATGCATTTGTAGTAATTTTCTTAAAAATCAGATGATGATACTATAAACACTTCTCGTATTTTACATCTCCATATAACTGACCTAATTTACTCAAAACTTATTGTATCAACTCGTCGAGTTTTTTTCTAAAACAATATGTCTACCAATACCAATGTTGTATCAATATATTTTAGAAGGAGTTGACGGTTGGTTGCCAACTGCATGTAATCAATTTTTGCCAAGCCACAGCCAGTTTGTATCCTAGTATCTCATCTTCGTTTCAATTAATTTGAAGTTGAACCGGGTTTATTTTTATAGCTTTTATTAAAGCTAGTAGACACCAGGAAGACTTTGGGAAAATCAAGTTATATAATCGATAAAAAATTAAACAACCTACTTGTATGCAGATGTGCTTTATTTTATTGCTGTACTTGTCTTTAAAATGTGCAAAAATGAACTCAAATTAGTTCACTTTGTCTGCCAAGTTTGTCTAGTTCACTATTATGTTTATATTTACTTGTAATTGAGAATTTATTCTGAATTGTGTCTAAGCACATTCGGAAAAGCTATAAAATGAAGAGGATTGAGTTGAAATATTTTGTAGCAATTAGTCAGGAAGTGGTTAAAATCGGCTGGAATTGAAAACAAGCGTAGATTCGTATTACATTGCATACGTTATATTTTCCCATTTATTACTTATTTTCATCCAGACAAAAGCCAACATTTATTAATCTGTTGATTAGGGTTAGCCACATAGACAACTCTAACCACCAGGAAGTGCAGATATGCATTTCAGCCAGCTTGAAAGCATTTTTTATATTATTAGTATTATTAGAAATGCACCCTTTTTTAGAAGCATGTCTGTCTATTGTCTAACAATTTTTTACGGGATAAATTCCAATCCCATGATTATTATCAGCAAAGCTTGCATTCTATACTTAACTCAGCACATATTTTAATTGCTGCGTGCTGGATATAAATGATTATTTCAGCAGTTTAAAATAAGTCTCTGACGACAATTAATTAATGACTCAACTTTCTTATTTAAATATCTAAATTTGGCATTACTAATGTGGTTTTTTAATTCCAAAAATACATACATAACTATACTTATATATAAATCTCATTTTTTGATAATAATAAAATTAAATAACAATACAGATAATGGTTAAATTTGTCAAAATTTCATTACTCTTCCTCAGTTTGTCAGTTATAAGCCGATACATGCATGAGTCTGGGGGTTAATTTAGGATGGAAACCTGTGCACTTGCACTCGTACAATCTTTTATTTAACTACGTTAATCTGAATCAATTGAATGAGGTCAGCAAAGTCGAAATTTATCATGTCAAGTTAACTCAATTTCTTACAACCCTTAATATAAAATCTTCACGATATTAAAACGTGTATTCACAAAATCAATTGTTGTACACCTGTAAACATACATATATCCGGATTCTATTCTTATCGACTATTGAACTCTAAATTGTTTGTCCAGATGATGGTGATGTAACACATATTAACTTATTTGCCATGTGCTATCAATTAATGATAAATTGTACAAATGCCGTTCTTTGTTTCTCACATAATTCATCTGGGAAATGTCATTCTACGAGTTCAACTTGACGGAATAAAAGATGAAAGCCATAAATCCTCGTTTCACCCAATTTCTAGACAATGCTTTTTTGCAAATATTTTGTAAGTGGATTTTTTTTTGTAAAATTTAATCTCTTTGAAAACAAAAGGATTACCTTTCAACCTTTTTTTCCAGGCTGGATTTCGTATAGCATGACATTTGTCCTGTTTTATTTTATTTATTGAATGTATATGACAGCTGTATGTAACAGAAATCGGCCGAGTTGAAATTTTTGCCCACAAAAGAAAGATGAAAAGTATGAAAAATGTACCTCTTTGAGCCCTACATAATGCATGCAGGTGGCAACTGTCGTTTTATCAGATATTATTGTGGTTGTCTAACGGCACGAGGCAAAGAGATCATATCCAAAGCTGCCAATAACCAAGCTGAATGCCATTGTATTTTGTGTGATATTGAATAACATTACCAGGAAGGAAGGACATTTGGCTTCGTTAATAGAACAAACTTTGTATACAAAAATATTGCACAAAATGTTATTTTGCGTTATGCAATACAATACATCAAGCAATTTTTAAATTCGGATGTTTTCACCATAAGCAACTTTTCTCTTTTGGCTTTTTGGCTTCCAAAAATTGATGATGGATTGTCCCAAAAGGTGACTTTTTCCTCGCTCATTTTACAGATAACCTCTCAACAAAATCATGTTATCATATCTTGCTCTGTCACTCTTATTTCCTGAATCCACATTAATTTAACAGTAGCCGTGAATCGATCAGGAATAAACAGGAATTAAGCCACATTTCAAATTAATTTTGGAAATGGGGAAAATGTCAATAATGCAACCTCATTGTATTTTTTGCAATTTAATCCTATTAAAGCAAGAAAAGCCATCAATACGGTATGCAGCTGATGAACAATTTCAATTAAAGGAGAGTATAAAAAACCATGCCCTAAATTATTTAATGATATCATTTCAACAGACTAAAAGAAAGCGGAGAGGAAATGAAACCGCAAGCAATTAAAGGATAGTGTGAGACTTGTGTTTTTGGTCTACGAGTGTCTAGTTACACCAATTTTTCGTTTGTTTGAAATCTCTTAAATTGTAACTGAAACACATGCTTTGAAGCCTAAATTCTCATGTTTTTGGTTTTGTTGTTTTCATGCAGAAGGGCAAAAGTTTTGTTGGTTCCAGATGAACTTCCTTTACCTTTCCCTTGGCTGCTGCTGCTGCTCTTTTAAAACTGCACATAATTGATGAACGTTGTTTTGAAAGGACAAAGGAAGGAAGTGTGCCCTCCGAGTTGAATGCATGGTACTTTTTGGTGCTCGAGTTTTTGGTTCACTTATTTCCTATTTGCCGACTGTTCTTAGATCCCTGCTGCTTTTGCTTGGTCTCATCTGTTCTAAACTTTGTTTATTTTCCAACCGTTTTTGCCGATTGCCCAAATTTTAGGAATTTCGGTCAGATTCTGTTTCACTATTACAATTGATTTTTCCCATTCTAATAGTTGTTTGTCAGTTGTCAATTACTAAGCGTTTTATTTGTCTGAGCAATGAATTGAAATTGTTTTCATTTCTGCCTTTTGTTGATTACAATTTGGCAGTTTAGCGTGCAGTGGCAATACATAATAGATGCTTGCAGCAGCTTGATATGAAAACAAGCTGTCCGAGCGAGAGTCCGCAGTAAACGTGCTTGGAGAAGAAGGAAGTGGAAATGTTATTTTTTGGCTACATGCATGGATAGTCGGAATAATTTAAATGGCAGTGGAAAATAGATGGTTTATATAGCTGTAGGTAATTTGGACTTTTGAACTTTGGAATATTCAACTCGGAAGCTTGTTTGAATCCGTTTGGTTACATGAAACTCAAAAGTGTTGTAAATATACCAAAAATTAAAGTTGATTGGACTCAGGTTTGTTTTGTTAGTAAAGAAGCAATGCCAAAAGAATCAAACATTATTATTTATATGAGTCAGTGCAGTGCAGTGCATTGAAATGGAAATCTCTATAAATATTAAAACAATGCGTTACTTTCACCAAGCAAATTCATGTCCAGTCATTGTGGTTTTATTACTTGTCTGCCACATGTCCATTTTTAGTTTTATTGACCTCTGCTTGTTGCTTGCTTCAAATTCTACAAGACACCTTTATTTCTCTGAGATAACAAATAACAGCAAATGAGAAAAGTTGCGATAAAGACAAAAATGAAAGGCTGTTATATAATAAGAGACGTCTGTTACAGTTGTTAAAATTGGCTTGAGATTGGTTTCTGGTTGATTGTTTGCTTAAACTGCACGTGTAGAGAGAATGTTCAGATGAGTTGAACTTAAACATGACGAACGTTGTACTTTGTCATAATAACAGCTATGTAGGTATTTTCATGTCGATGGCATCCATGATAAAAGAGGAACTGCATACACAAGTTTATCTCCTCTGCTCCACTAAATAAATGTAATCTGGGGAAAAGGTTGTTGACAAAGAATTGGCTTTGCAAAACTTGTCCCGTTTAAATAGCCTTTCTCTGGATTTGCAGACTCAATAAGTTGCAAAGTCAGTTTTGGATTTACTTCCTACTATTTGAATATGTTTATCTTAACCCTGCATGAGGATTAATATTTAACGCTTGACGTTAAGTTATTCAGAGTAAACCAGATTGATTTGGAATTAACACTTTGTATTTATGCTCAAGATGATTGTACAAATATATTAATATGCAAACAACTGTGAATTAATAAAAACTTCCTTTGGTAATCTTTTGTCAGTGCCATATTCTTAGAAATGCATATAACGACTATATATAGCTTATTCAATGTAAATTATATTAGACTATAAAATAAACTATCACTCATGACGGGTTTCCTCTTTCATCATCCATAATGAAATCAATTGTAGGTATATTAAGCAAGTAATTGGGTAATTTGTAGAGTTTATAAATAATTTAAATAAGCCCAATCAGCCTCATGCAGTGAAGCCAGACTAAAAGCCAAAGGGCCAAGGCTGTCATTCTACAGATAATCTGAAAATGACTGCAAATTACTGGAGAAAATGGGAAAGATTGCAGACTCGTACATAAAATGACTCGTGGCACTCATACTATATTGTTATTATATAAGCTGTCTATCTGTACCACGACAGCTTGCATAAAAAAGTTATTAGCCTCCATGTGATTTGCTTAATCTCAATATTCTTGTTTTTGTTATTGAGTACATTTCCAAAAGAAAAGGTCATTGAGGGTGAAAGCAACAAAGTTGTACTGACTAGACCTAGATAATATGCATGTACATACACAATACATATATATAGTTATACATCTTCTGCTTCTTTATTGCACCTTTTTATCCTACCCTTTATTTACGACTTCCGACATGGCTAAATAAAACAGAGTTAGCGGATCCAGTGTTGCAATATAAAGTGCATGTTTTGAATCTGCAGTGTCCCAAGGGAATGCTTGCTTTTATTTCTTCCACCGATACACAATGGAACATAATAATAATAGCCGACATAAATTATGTAAAAGTGGACTCGGGATTTCTTTCTCTCCGTTTCCTTATTGTCTTTTCCCTACACATTGCCAAAATAGTGTGTTTGTATAATTGTTCGTGCCAATTGTTGGGTTGTTTTATTTTATTCGGTCCTTTACTTTATTGTTGCGCTAGTTGGCAGGAATTAGCTAAATTGGGGATATATATTTCCCTATTTCAGTTTCTTACAAAATTGTAAATACAATTCGGATCTCCATCTCTTTGTTTTCAGCACGTATTTATGTACGTGTGTTGAACAAGAAGGAGAGGGATGATTCGTGGAAGGAAGGAAATTGAAATTGATGTCTTATTATTATATTTGTAGATATAACTTGAGGATATGAGGCTTATAGTTATGAGGGATATAAAAGGTAGAGAAGGTTGAAGGCAGAAAAGAAGAAGATGCAACAAACTCGATTTTCAGCGGATGCAATTTCCACATGAGAACAAAATCCCAAACCGACATGGAAAAATGTCCATGTGCTGTGATTCCCTTTCATTTAGGAAAAATACTGGGCTTTTGACAACGGCTGTCCTCAATGCCCTTGAACTTTTTTTATAAAAGGTTTTAAATTTACTCATTGTCAGTGGTGAAAATAATCAATGAATCGATTGAGCCAACCAAATTAAATCTACCCATTACATATTTCCAAGTTCATTCCAAGTATAAAAGAAGCAGTTATATTTAATGCAATGCAACTTGTTTTTATTAGGACAGTTCAAAATTTGTGAATGAAGTTGGGACCGAAAATTTCCGATCTGAAGTGAAAGTAGGTAGAAGCAAATGCATCCACACCCAGCCTTCCCTTGCACTTTCACTCGCCCAACTTTCATTACATGCTGAGACCAAGTGCCAAGAATAAGAATGGGAAGGGAAAGCATGAGCTTGGTTGGTGTGCAAGCACAAAGTCAAATCTGAATACCAAAGTTTCCCTCATATTCCACTAATACCCGTAGATTATGTAAGCCCTGCCTGGGCTAATTAAAAATGGAGTGTGCAACTACTGACTATATATGCTTGAAGTGAATGGAATATGTATGTATAAATATAGATTGAAATCTCATAAAAGTCCTGAAACCCTCCATGAAGCAGCATCAAAAGCTTGAGTTTTCCAGCCTGGATACAGCATTATAAAAAAAGCAGCCACCCGGCTTTTTATCCTTCACACATCACAGCATGATGGAAATACATTATTGGAAATGAACATTGAAATTAGATCAGCTTTCATTCATCTGGAAAACTTTATTTGAGGATTCGATAAAAAGGAAATTGTTTTCGAATTAAGTTACATATCAGTAGGAGGGAATTCAATTTAAGGGAAAAATTTAATTATTTGTTGGGTGACATTTTGGACGTGTCTATCATTTTCCCTTGGGAAAGACATCAGCATTTATTTGTATAATGACAACTGATTTGATTTTGTATTGTTATCAAATACAAGCCATCTTTTAAAAATTATTTTGCATATGTATGCATCCCAAAGTTAGTTGCATGTATATAACTTTTTTGGGACGTCTATTATTTAACAAGTTGACAAGTTTTAGCTGAAACTTTCCTCCTCTTGTTTTTGACATTAAAAAATGAGTTGCTTGCATTTTCATTTCGCTTTGTCATGATTCGCTGAAATGTTATTGCATTAACCATACGAAGAAGAACTATATTGATTTACTTTGTCCATGAGTATTTTCTATTGGTTGCAACACGTTTATTGCATTACGTCGCTGGTAATACTCGGAATTTGAATGCATTTATGCATTTTTTTTACACATTGCATTATTCCAGTAAAGTCTTTAATGATAAATCTTTGAACCGAGTGCAAAATTTAGCATGAATAAAATAAGCTCATGTTCCGTCATACTCATTCAGTTTACATTATATTCCTGATGACATGCATGACATGGCAGTATATATGCAAAAAAGTAAAGAGTTACATTAAAGAAGCAGAGTTGGGATTTTAGGATGCAGAAGTTGGGCTGGCATCATTACTGGTTATGTCATGTAGATTATGATTATGTATTCTCACATACATGCACTTGAGTGACTAGAAATGTACACTTGAATTTCCATCCAACTGATATTAAAAAGATGAGCACATTTATTTTCCTTACTTTTTCTATTTGCTCTCTCATTCAGCCAGTTGGCAAGTTACCTTGCAAAATGTGAAGCTGCTATACATATGTATTTACAGCTTTGGCCGATTTGTATTCTTTTCAATTCATGATTCATACTAAAATAACTTATCTGGATAAAACTTCCTTATAACCTTTCTGACAACGCAGACAGCTCAAATGTCCAAATAAACGTTTTTAATATTTTCACGATTCCTGAAATGTTCCTGATTCTGGGATGTTTATGAGATTCAAAAGTTTGAGTTGTTTTTTATACAATAGAGTTCCTTGTCTTGAACCAGATCTCAATTATAATTACTAGATATTTTTAAAGATGAGTATACTTAGTTTTAAAAGTTAATGCTTTTAAAATGTTGAATTTATTGGGTGAACGCTCCCCAGGCCATTAGATATTGCATTGCAGGAGTTGCATTGCATCTTTCGGTGGAAAGCAAGCAAGTTTGGAAGTTTGGGAATGATATATAAAGGGTTTGGGCTGAAGTGGATTCGTCCACCAAATGCTCTCTATTCTCTATTCGATGCTGTTGCTAGTTGAAAAGTTGGTTGGTTTGGTAAAGTAAGCTCTTCCTCGTTCTCTGTTTGGCAGTAGAGCAGAAGCAGTGAAGAGAGACACAACAAACTCAGCTAGGCTTAAGTTCACTTACTTTACCACTTTCAACTTACATGAAAAAGCTTCAGTCTTTAACACTCTGTCTCAGAAATAAGACTTAATTTATTATTTAATAAAAACTTGATAGTTACATATTGTACCTTGTTTAAAGTCAAGTCAAGTGAGAGAAAGTGAGTCTTTTCTTCTCTGCTCGCCTGCAAGTAAAAGACAGTAAATATATACATCTTGTCTCAAGCAAGTCAAAAGTCAATCACTGGACAATTGTTATCATTGATAATTTAAGAATAAGTAGCGAGATGGTTATCCCCACGCCATCGGAAAGTGAAGTTGCTGTGACCTCCAGTGCAAGTACTGGAGGCTCCAAGTCTTCTCTGGGTGCATCTGCATCCATTCCAATTATAATGCCAAATAGTTCAAAAGTATCCGGCATTTCAAGTTCAGCCCCCGGTGATAAATTGGGCTTTGGCTTTGATTTGTCCTCCAGTCCACTAAATAATTCAAGCACTCACGGGATCTCATCTTCATTGGAAAACGGTCAATTTCATAGGGAAATGTCGTCTGCAAGCAACTGCACTGCTACTGCTATTGCTCCTGACTCTTCTTCTTCTCCCACCGGCTCTGATCCCATCAGTCCAAATACAAATTCTAACAACCCGACTGCAAATGCCGAATCGTCAAATGTATTGTCCAATTCAACCATGGATCTCGAACAGGAGGTGAAAGTAGTAAAAAGTAGGAGAAAGTACACTGATCCCGATGTTCCCCCGCATCTCAGCGAGTATTCGGAACGTAACGTTATTGCCATTTTGGACCGATGTGACCCAGAAAGGGGACGCCGGTGTTATAGTTGCGGATATGATAATACAGAAAAATGGCTATCCAATCAAAATAATCAAAATAATGCTGGATTTGGATTCGACGACAGTTTTGGGTGTTATGGACAAAGAAACTCGATGGGCTATGAGCAAGAGCATCATGGCTATTTGTGGACATTTCAACACCAGAGTCATCAGCTATTAAACAATAGTTATCAAATCCAACAACAGCAGCAACAACAACAAGCTCAGCAGCAACCGAGCCATAATACACCGGGTTGGAATTATAATTATTACGATAGCGATTCTGTATTTGGAAACAACTATCACATGAGTGAAAGTGGAGAGGGACGCCGAAGATTTTACAGCGATGGGGCAAGCAACAATACAAACAGTGATTTGGACTTGGCTAATAATGCAATGGACGATGAGGAAGTATTTACATTCGATGTAAGTTTCCAGAAAATTTCATAACTATTTTTATAGTCGGCCCATGAAGTTTATGGATAGGCTAAACTCTCATTCTTTCTCATACTAATGTGAGTTGTTCATGCTCGCCTTTGCTTCCCTTTGAATAAGCATGCATGCACGTAAAGTTTACATTATAATATAAGTCTGTTGGACCGGCTACAGATTTTGATTGATGAGGTCGCATAAAACCAGAACTAGAAGATGATCCATCATGTTGCTACCTATTTTTCCCCTTTGTGTAAATGCAATGGCACTAGCAATGACAAACTGGCTATATTATTGACGACAGTTTTCACTACCCCCGTTACTATAATTTTGTTGATATCTCTTGTAAAAAGAGAGCTTGGGTCCAATTTGTTTGTGGGCAAAAAAGCCGATGTATAAGTAGAGCGTAATAAAATTCTTCTCAAATTTCACTTGACGGCTACCGACAATATGACCACCAAAGATGTAATATGTTGTTTACTCGTTTGTTTGGACTTTAATTGTCCGGCAAAGTAATTGAATTGATATCGATTTTCTTGGAAAAGAAAGGGAGTTGACAAAATTAAACTGATTTATTAAAGCGAGCAAACAAACATCTTTTCATTTTCTGGTGAATGAAAAGGTGAGTTTTCACAATTTCTATTATATATTTTATTCGGTTGACTTGAGTTAAATAATTCGGTTAGTAAGTTGAACTTACTAAGTTCCAAAGTTTATTATACTTAAATGGGTGGGATGCACAATGAGCTCAAAAAGTTATTTATATAAGCATTGTTTTGTATTTTAAGCTGGAAATTTAACGAATGTTGACGTGATTTAGATTTGTTAAATTGATAACTTATTTAATATGCATATATACACTTGGTGGAATGCAATGTACAAGACAAAATGAAAATACAAGACGATCGATGAATAAATTGCCTCCTGCTCGTGCAAGGCTGTGAAATGAGAGCAAGTTGGCTTATCAGCAATTCTTTGTATATTTTCTGGCTGGATAAGAAAGATCCCAAAAATAGAATGGGAGTTTAGAGAGGAGCAAAAGGGAAATGGGAATCGATCACAGATTGAAATCTTTTCTATACCCTCTCTCACTCTTCCTCAAAACTTTTTCCAAATTGGTCAAACTTTGGGGAAAATTCATTCCCAACCAATTCTTCGTCACAGCATCATCCTCGAGTTTTTTTGATGAGATTATAGGCTTGAGTTGACTCTGCTAAATGTTAAATTGTGTCCAATTATTTTTCCAACTGGATTCCATATAGCGTACTTAATTTTGTATTCTTATCTCATGAGATTCTTAGTTATTATAACTTTTGCAAAATGTTGATTTTATTCAGCTCGAGTTATTTCTTCAATATTTTTCTGAAGAAAGTAGATAATTTAATGGCTTAGTCCTTATCTCCAGTTTGGACAAAAGACGCGAAACATGGGCTTTTATATAATATTTGGTATGAAAGGTTGATATTTTGAGACTCCTATTTTTGATGTCACTCATTCCATTCCACGATGATGGCTCATAACACAATGGCCATGCTTTTATACGTAGACTAAATAATACGACACTGAAGGTAGTCTGTCTTTATTTCCAGACAAGCGAAATGCTTTGAATTTGCATTCAAGAATTCTTTTCCAATTGAAAATCTTTATGTTGGATTTATATTGAAAGCAAGATAGTATAACACTTGCGTCTTGTGATATACATAAAAGAATAAATTAGATATAATAATATTTTCTACTTTAGGGTAACATTTGGCTACATCGTTAACCGCATTAAGTATTGAAAAGACATTTAATAGGATTAATTTTAAGTATGTTTCTGCAATATTCCAAGCATACATAATGTCCATACTTTCCTTATTGGTGATTATAGAATTTTCACCCAATCGAATATTTTATAGGCAACTGAGCTCACCTTTGGGTTACGTGCGGGTAAAGTAAGCAAACTGCTCCGGAACATGAAAGGACATAATCTCGGGGAAAGTTCTGCCTAGTAACTGCCAACCCCAGTCCTTCTTTCTATTTCCGTCGAAAAGTACTTGCGGTGAATGTTCATTATGATGAAAAATAGCTCATACCTAAAATGTTTAATGAGGAAAATTCCAAAGCCATCGTAAATTAATTTAGTAATCCTACATAAATGGGTGAGGTTAAAATGATTAAATTGATAATTACCGCAACCATATATCTAATGAATAAAAGATCGAGCTTTTCGTGAAAGTAAGGCGAAAGCTTCAAATAATAAATATATTATTTGATGGTTTATGGTTTATTATAAAATCCTAATTAAAAATGCCCAGTGTCCAAAATCCCATTAAATTTGATATCACAATTGTTGAATGTCTCAGCTCATTCTTTTGTCCTTCGAAAATTGGATCGATAGGTTCTTGCACTTCACCACCAAAAGGATATACCTAAAGTATCTCTGCAATTCCATTTTCCACCTTTGAAAGTTGTTACATTACATTCTTATATCTTGTGTTCTTTCTTTGTTCACGTACACAATGGCTGCCCAAATAATAGTTTTTAATACTGCTGTGGATAAGATAAAGGACAAATACAAAGTAAAAGTTTTGTTCTGATTTTATACTTCAACTTGTAACAAACGTTGTTGAGTGAAGCCTTCTAAATTTTGATCCTTTCATTAGTGAGAGGAAGCCTTTCTTTTTCTAGAATTTTCCAACAGCTCATTTTATGAATGTTGTATCCGGTGAAAGTAATCACGTAGCCTTTCTTTGTCTCCAGAAATTAGTTTTAACATGAACATATCATATTTCTTGGACTCTTTTCAATTCCAAGAGTCAGTAGGAAATTGGAAATAGTCAAAGGAAACTAGCAATTCGTGTAGAAAGTCATGGATTAATGTTTTGCTTAAAATCTCAATAGCATGGAATTTGTTTCCTGTTATTTTCGAAACTGGAGCAAAATATTGCATGGTAGATATTCAACAAATTATATATGAAACAACAAATAACAAGCATTTGACATTGATGTAAAACTTTGTAAGTGGTATTAATGAAATTGCATTGTGTTTTGAAACTATGTTATGTTTGGTTTCAAAACATTTTGCTTAATTAACCACAAAAAATATAAAAGCCTTTGTTTTTGCTTTAATTTTGTTTCAGACTTCGAGTTTTAATGTCGAAAAGGGAATGGAAAGAAATAAGTTTTCCACTTTATTTTTGTTATTGTTTTTATAGATTATATTTAATTTTAAATGACTTTCAAGGCTAGTACTGTAATATAAGGTGATAAAGAAATTAATCAAACTTATTTATTTACCACAATATTTGACATTAGCATTAGCATCGATATGCGATTTCTTGATTTTCCTATATTTGCTGCATGTAAGAGTCATGTGTTTTTTATGAAACTTTTGAGTGTATTGAACTAATTTAAATTTCAAGGTACCTATTTACGTCTGTGAACTTGCCTCTTATCTTTCCAACATCTTTTCTCCTCTTCCTCTTATTATGAATTCATTATATGCTGAAAACTTTGAAAATTTCCAGACTTGGGAAAATTTGAATTTTAAATTCTGTCTACGCTTCAGTTTAACTTGTCACAGCAAATATTCTTTCCATCCATGTTTTACTTTCATCCTTTTTATTGTTATTGTAACATATAACGGTGGTTAGGCCAGATATTCACCGCTTTCTTATTCCACCGAGTATGCATTTAAATATTATTGTTTTCCGACTTTATACAAACTAAAATTTATTCCAAAATGTTTCGAAATTAGTGTGATCACACCATACCGTTTTTCTTGAGATATAATCAGCAGATGCATTCTATTTGGACAACGTGGTCGGTCATTTTAATCCAGTTACTTACTTATGTATGTTGGGAATTGTAATGTAATATCCATCATTCAAGAAGATCTTGATTCGTTTATTATTTTTCCATTTATTATGTCGAGACAGATTTATGGTGGAAAGTGGTGATGATGATAAGTGACTAAGATGAATGGAAATCGAACAAAACAGTCGTGGGAATTGTATCAGGTGCAGAGGAGGAAAACAATTTTCTGTCCCAATTTCCAACAGATCCAAATGCAATGCGGGTTATATTTATTTGGGAAATGCAGTCAATATTTATTTACGCTTTAAGATATCACTACAATCGTCCATCTAAATTTAGTATAGTGCTAATCTTTAGCATCTAAGTATGATTTCATCAGTTATGCAATTTATTTTTATTATCATAACCAAAATGAATTGCCAGTTTTGTCTGGAGATTTATAGGATTTATTTTGCTGATGAATAAATTCATTTCTTCTTGTTATCTGGTGTTTCAATATCTAGATATGCGCAAAGTAAATACTAATCAGTTGAAAGTTGTTTATTCGTAGCTTAAAAGTACAATGGCTGGAATGCAGTGAAGGATTTGTTTATGAATAACGTTGATGATGAAGATTCAACAAAGTATTTGTTGTATTCGTTAAATATCACCTTGTTCTTTTGTGCCAAGACCCTGGATGATAAAATTATAGAATTGTTATAAACTCTGTTTGCATAGCTGAGTCAGCAAATCTTTAAATCATGTCTATTCTAATTTCTCCAATTCTTCCACTAATGCAAAGACATCTGGACTCTGGTGAATTGTCGTTTACTATATGGACTGCATGTAATCGCAAATAATTTATATGTACTATTCAAAGGGAGACTCGCTCATACAAATAAATTTAAATTGGAGTGGTTTGATATTGAACAAAGCCAATGGAATTAATTTTTCAATATATGCAGGAGACTGGATTTGCCATCTAACTTTGTAATAAGATTAAATAACATCAAAGATTAACTTTTCAGGGCTTTTATCTAATAATCCTTCAATTTACTTCGTTTAAATCTATATTTGGCAACGTATGAAAGCTTAATTTTTCCATGCGATTTTATCCATTTAGTTTATTGTATAACTCCAAAAAATATCGTCGGAAGATCGTGAAATTTATTTAATGCTTGAGTGCGTTTCAAATAAGATATTAAACCCAGTCCACAAATGAGGAAAAGTTTAGCTAAAAGCTTGATTACTTCTGGATTATGCAAGTGCAAAGATGGTAAACAACAAATTGAATAATATCGACGACAAAGATTTTTACGAACTTTATTCAGGTTTAAATTTAGATATTTTTACAAGAATGAGCCAAAGCGTATGGATGAAACGTAAATAAATTGTTTTGATTGGACATTTTAGGATCAATGAACGGATCACTGTACTCAAACAGCTTCTAAAGATAAAATGAAGCTATGCATGTATTCAGATATTTAATTACGATGAGTAGAGAAACCTAAGCTTATAATAAATTAATGCTAGATGACATTCGCAAGTAATTGACCGATTAAACTGCAGTCAGACATTTCTGTATATTATTATTAGATATGTGCTTAGCTGTTACTTGTTTACAACAGCAAATGTTTTACATAATGTACACCATGAGATCTTCTATCCCTACTTGCTCATCAATGTGAATTGAACTAAATAATCGGTCAGTAATTATCTTATTTTATGGTTTGAATAATATTTCACTATATACGTGTGAGAGTGTGCATCAAACTATGAAATGATATTATTATTAAATATGAAATGCAGTAAGTGCAGCATAAAATTAAATATGCAATTAGTATAATAACGTTTGTACTGTAGTTTTACAACATTTTTATCACCTATTTGTTTTTAAAAATGGTTTCTTGTTGCCTTTGCCTGCTTCAGTGAATCATCTAAATGGCTACATAAGATTCTCATAAGAATATTTAGTGTACGGGAAATAATGGAGCGGAAAATTAAGTACAAAAAATGACCAATTTAGCAAAATTTTAAACCATTGCATTGCAGAGTGTAATTTATTTCAATAAAGTACTTTATTGTTTTAATGATTAGCACAATCAGTAGATGCCGAGCGATAAATTAAATCTGCAAAACGTCGGATGACTCTAACTGCATTTTTTATATCTTCTATTTAAAATTTTATAAAAAGTTCATCTATCCGGCCTTCAACCTCAATCCTTGTAATTCACTCACCCCTCCCTGTCATTATTTTGTCAAATTGAGAAATAAATGCTATCTCAAAGATAAAATGCATTTATTTTTTAGCTCCTGCAATGTCAAATAAATTATTCTGCAAACAACAGTAATCAATGAGGTTAACGTTTTTAATTTGTGACTTTGCTTGTATGACAATTTTTTTCTGGTAAAAGTCAAAACGATCGAGACTTATTTTGGATAGTCATATATTTTATTTGACGTGTTTAATCTGGATGCCTCAAAGTCTCACAGCTTTGTTGATTGTGATAAGTTTTAATCTATACTTGTGTACCTATGTTTTGCTCACTCTTTTTATCATTTCAGTTGAAAATGATTTTTGTTCGTGACTTTACTTTTCTGTGTTAATGCCGTTGATTTGATTCGTTAGTGGGTTGGGACTGTAATTTATTTCTTTGCTTGTTTTTTATTAGACTTCATTAGCAAAAATGATTTTTACAGTGTTTTTTTTTGCATTGTTTGGGTTAAAACATGATTCGAAGTATAAAAATATATCAAAGTCTATTCTCTATTAGAGATCATTTTTATTAATTACGCGACGATTTATTTCACCATGTTGTAATTTGTTGTTTTTGATGAAATGTAGAACGAATTGTTTCAATTGTTTTTTGGCCTGAATTTGTCTTCTTTGATATTTGAATTTGGCAATGTTTTTCAGGATTACAATTGACAATAAAATCAAACGATTGACAAAACTTTCCATTGTTTAATGATGTCGTTTGTATCGTTTTGATATACGTAGCTTATCAAAATTTCAAGAAGTTTCCGGAAGTTTTACATATCGGACTATTTAATGTTTAATAAACATTTAGTTCAAGGTTTTATTAGCTGTAATATTAATTTGCATTGCATCACTCAGAATTAGCAAAATAATTGATGCAAGCATTACAAATAATCAGTGGTTTATGCAGCTACTCGCTATTATTAATTGTTCTATTTAAAATATATCGTTCGTGTATTTAGTCAGCTCATTAATGTTTATTTTAACCATTAGTCATTGTCTCTGTCCTTTTCATTTCATGTAATAAAACGTTGGATAAAGCAAACAAGAGATAAGTGAAGGACATTTAGTCAGATAATATGCATTTATTTATTCCGGTTTATTTGCCTACACATTCCCTTGTTCTTCTGACCTGACAAAGTTTCGTTAGTCAGTAGTAGCAAAGCAACGTTATCTAAAACTAACTAAAAGAAAACGTATACAATAATTATATTTCCTGTTTAACTTTGCTCAAGAAGAGTAGTTTGAACAAGTGAGAGTAATATCTAATATCCCAAGTTGTTTTTCTGTAAAGAATTAATTAAGATACATTTGAGTAATTTTCCCATCTTTTCAATTGCAGGCAAGACTGTTATCGGAAGCATTTTTGTCATCGGGGAGAGTGGACCATACAATTCAACTAATGGCTTATCATCCCGATTATCTGGAAATTTTCTTGAAGACTCACCACTTTCTTATGAGAGGAGATGGACCTCTTCCCTACAATCACAGAAACTACATTGCCATCATGGTAAGTAAAAGCTCTCCTTTGTTTCAAATATTTATTCTACACATTATATGCATATGAATGTATCAGCACATAAATATTGGCACGTGGAATTGTGTTTATTTTTATTTTTGCAATTTTCAACTGTTTTCTCATCTCATGTCAATTTTCGGCTACATAATTTGAGTTGGAGACAAAAGCCAAAAATGTTGGCGACACGTTTCTGATCTTTGCTTGGCGTTAAATTTCTCTTGACAAATGCAAAGAATATAACTTTTAAGTTCCTGTTTGAATTTGGAATCTTTCCATCTCATTTATCCATCTGTTTGCTGCATCTGCTATTTTGTTTTAGTTGTATTATACAACTTGCATAGGCATGGAAAAGTTTGGTTTAAAATGACACCTACAAAATCTAAGCAAATCTAATTCTGTTTTCAAAACAAAGCAAAGATGGAAAAAAGTTTTAGAGGCTGTTTTCCAAATTACCAAATGGCATGAAAATAGAAGAAAAAGTTTGGTTGTATTTGTTCATGTTTGTTGTTTGTTTAGTAGAGTCTTCAAGTTCTCAAAGTATGTTTGCAAAGTTTTCTCAAGACAAGACACGTGTAAGAGCTTTGGCTTTATTGTTTGTGCTAAAAGGTTGGTCAATCAATCTTTATTACAAGTAGAAAAGATGCAAAAATCTACTGTCCGCTACCGGCATTATAAAGGCTAAGTCATAAGCAGATTGACATTTTTTATCTGCTCGATTCAAAAAAACAAAACAAGTTGGGTTGTGCTAATCAAGATCCACAGTGAAGGGGATGACACAACGATTAACATACATTTATTTTATGCTCTTGAAATTTTCCAAATGAACTTGGACAAAATATTTATATTGATTTGTTAATTTATTACTTTTACTGTTTATGCTGTATTACAATGGATCACTTTTCTTGCTTTGACATTATTGTGTTCCATTGTAATCACTAGTAATTGTCAACAATGTACCTATTGGAAAAATTTATTATTTACAAATCATATATTACAATTAGATTGTTACAAATTTTCATTTAAATTGCAGTAACTTGCAGTTTAATTAAACAGCCTGAAGCAGCCATGTGATTTTGTTGTAATTATTTTTGTTAAATTGAGAACGAAATTTATATACGAGGAAAATATGCTTTACTTTGTTAAAAATCTTATTAGCACTTGCATCAAGGTCTCCAACTATAAAACCAGAAAAAAAGTACTTAAGCCAAAAGAGTCTCGACAATTATGCTAATTTTAATGGGTGTCATGCGAGGGAAATAGTGTGATGAATTATGAGATGTTAGTGCTTTGCAGTATTCTACTCTAAACAACAGATTCATAAACAACATTGACAGAGTTTAGCTAGCAAACCTAAAATGGTGTTTGCTAATGGGTACAAGTTCACATTTACGAAAATTATATATACTTTGCAAACTCACTCTTGGATGTAGGTAAATTAAATATTTAATTTGTTGTTGAAATTAAATGTGATTGACTATATAAAATCTAATTTAGAAACTGGAGTCATAAATTCATTTGTCAGCTGGCTCCAACTATTTTTTTTGTATAAAATGTGTTTTCCTCAAGTAGCAACATGATGTTGCATTTTATAGTATTCTTTATTTTTTTTAAATGAAACTTGCTAAAACAACAAGTTTATAAAAAAGATGCTTCTTACAATAATATCTCTGTAAACTTAAAGCAACCCCTTAAAGTTCATTAGCAATATGAATTTACATTTTTTCGAAATTATCGTTTTGATAATAGATTTTGCAATCTTGGTGGCATTAAAATTGCATTTTTTTGCATATCACAAAAAACGAGCCTGCAGAAAACAAGGAGAATGCAAAACACGCCAGAGGACCATGCAATGCAATGCAGTGTTGTATAGCTGTTGCTATCCAATTTGATGCAGTGATTCAAAAGTCAAAAGTGCATTGATCCATCCATCGAGGTTATAATGTGCCAAGTCCCTTTGCATTTATCCCTGTTACAAGATGAGAGAATGGTGGAAATCCGTTATGCTTGGTTTAGCTGTTATTTGTTCGACATAATTACAATGTTCACAAAGACTAATCATTATAATTATACTTGTGCATGTCTCTGTTCATAAAAGAGTCAGCATTCAATAAAAGCTACTCAATTCCCTCATGCAATTGTTGAAAATAGTTCTATTCTGTCAATAAATAGCGCAATAGTGCAGTAACCTCTGAAGGTAATGGATAATAGTGCAATGTGAAAAAATAATATAAAAGGTCATTTCTTCTCAATGCATAAAAATTGTCAGACATTGTATGCATATAAGTTGTTTATAAGATGGTGACCATTTACAGTAAATCTCATTAAGAAGTTTTTTTTTTGCGGATTCACCACATTTTTTGGAGTGGTGTGGGTGTTGAAATGCACTCGTTTGCAAAAAAGAGGAAAGGTTGCAATAATTGCACATACATGCATTTGAAGGAACATGCATTTCATGCAGATAATAAGCTTCCTTGTATTTTGCAAAAAACAACAACATATTTTTCAAAAACAAAATACGACACCACCTCACATTTAATATAAGTAGTGCAAAAATGCATCAATTTAAGCTATACGATAATTGATGTGAATAGCATGATGCATTTTCCCTAGATTAGTAAAACTGTGTCTCAAAATTTCTAGACTTTCTTTACAACTTCCGTTTCGTTCTCGATACTTTTTTTAATTAGTGTTTATTGAAGTCAACTGTTTATGGTCAATTTAAAAATATAAAGCATGGGAGCTTTATAATTTAATTACTATATATATGCATTTCCCATTTACACATCTTTTAACAAATTAAAGTAGGTGGCAAGAATAATACTGTGAAATTATTTTTTGGGACAACTCTTTTGCTCTGAGCCTGTTGGTTTACTAAAAAACAAATATTTTGCTAGTAAAAATAACAGTGTACTTTTAAGTTCATTGAATTTTTAATCCTTTCAGATATTTGTATTCTCTGTTACTGCTTTGATTCAAAACAATCCATTAGTACTTAAACGGGGAATAGCTAACGGATCAGTAAATTGTTTATGTAGATGACGGATCAATTTCTGTATAGCATTTATGTAGATAGTTAGATTGCAAAAAACTGTTTGTGTCATCCCTGCATAAAATGCATTTCGGTACTTGAAGAGAAAGAAGGGACAATGGTTGCGGTGGCTAGCTTTTTAGTATAATTGCAAGGTAATTGTTGTTTTGATGGTTTAAAGTTGCATGAGAAGCCTTACTTTTAATGACCTAAACTGAATATAATGAGAGGTTAGTTTCAATTCTAAAATAAGTTTTGTTAGTTCATTCCACTCTATACGTACAATGCAAGAAAAGAATAATTGCAGATTTCAATTTAAATTTTTTCCAATTGTTTATTGCTGGTTTTAGGCAAATTGTTGGGATTAAACCGGCCTAATAATAAAATTATATATTAATTTATAGAAATGTGTTTGCCATTTGGCAAATAGAAGTTGCAGAATATTCGCATATTACCATCTCATTTCGTAAATAACATTTAAGTTAATCCAATGCAATGCATTCTAATGGAAACGTTATATTTATTGATTTGTTATTTATTTTGCCATACTATTTATTATTCTTACGAGGTGTGAAAAGTGATGGGAAGTATGACATGAAAACAAATTCTTCAATTTAAGATTCAATAGACACAACTAATAATAATAAAAAAAACAAATGATAGAATTGATTATGGGTACCCAACTTATTGTTGTTTTGGAGGCTTATGATTAAAAACCTTGATTTATCGAATGGATCTTTATGGCTTGCTAAACTGTTTTAAGGGTATGCACAAACCCTCATAAATAATTCTCACCGGGGTCGAGCTTAAAAGATAAAAACACCTCGAGGTGCAAATCTTGAGTGTATTGTCTTTTTCTTAGTGAGGCAAACCAAGCAACAAAAAATCACTAAGTATGCATTTCGTACCGTTAAAAAAAGTGACA
>JAQIXN010000064.1:0-80713 GCA_034698145.1 Proisotoma minuta | reverse complement strand
AATTCTCTTGTTCTTGTGTAGTTTTATAAAATAGTTTTTTTTTGTTCAGTGTCACGACACAAATTGGGTGCTAGTGAATGTATTATCCGTTCCTAACCTCTCAAACAGTCAGGGTGCTTTTAATCATGGAGAAATCACTGAAAGCGTAAAATCCGTGGTTCAAGGGACGGATGGAGCAATTATTATGGGATATTTCAATGCAAAACAAGCTCAAAAAGGTATGCTACAGTTTTATTTAATTTTCGCTATTTTAGTGACCAATTGTCCTCAGGTCTGCAAGAAATGAGCGATCTGGAAATGGTACTTCCCAATGAAAAGGAAGAGAAAGCCGAAAATACCAATTGCAGTATTTGGACAACTTCTGGTTTAAAACAATATTTCACAGGTTGCATTTTAAGCTTAATAATAAAAAATAAATATTGAGGACCTTATTGTTTGCCTTTCCAGACGACCATGGTTTAGTGGAAGATGGCCTGTCTCATCTTGCCATACCAAACGGATGGACTTGGGGTGGAAAAGTCAGCAAATTTGGTCCACTTTGGTGCACAATTTTGGGCTCAACTGAACCAAAATCTTTTTCGGACGAAGAAGAGGAACTTCCCTCATTAGAAAAAGACATTAGTGATGACTATGATGTCCCAGCAAGATGAGATTTAACGCTGACACACTTGTTATTACCTTTAATATTAGCGATTTTAATAATGACTATCGTCACAAGTTGCTGCATTTACTTTTTATTAAGCAGCTTTACCATTTTTTAAATACAATGTGCCAAATCAAATGCTACAATCATTATCCGAATTCAAAGGCACAATAGAAATGCCTAGAAATAGAACAGTCAATGAATATCATCATCTAATATAATATCATCATTCTTATTCATGTACCTATTAATTCACATCATTTATGTATAATACGAGTTGAAGAAATTATTACTGCAATTAATGTATGTTTGATTTACTAGTCAAGAAAATATATTAGTTATAGATATACATATTAAAAAGAACAGATAAAAATTGCTGTTTAATAAGACCCAGTAAAAACTTGCAATAAAAGGTCGTGCATTTAATAAATATTTACTTTCATATATCCGTCATTTCTCTTCGAAGCAATAATTTATTCAGAGAATAATAATAACACGCAACATAATGTTTTGGGTTATGAACTTTTACATATATTTATACAATTTACATAGCCCTGAGAAATTGTATTTAAAAGAAAAGTCGGAAGGCGATAAGAAATATGAAGGGAAATTGTAAGCCGAGGTCTTGGGGTGGCGGAGAAAGCAAGGCGACCACCGCAACGAAATACAATGCAAAGCTATCCTAACCTAACCCCATAAGTAATCGATCAAAGCCGTCTCCAGGCAGTTGAGAGGTACAACAAAGTCAGTCCACGTACCTCTCATTTCAGACACAGGGCAATAAAAGTGTAGTATAGAGTTGGCTTCAGTTATCCAAGGACCTAAATTTATTTATTCTCAAGATATTTCATAGAAAAAAATCATATTGGGTATTTCTAATCGTGAACGATTGTTGAAGCAGGTTGTTAAAAATCTTGCAACTCAACCATGTTGCGAAAATTGAGACATCGTTAAATGTTTGTAAAGGAAATCAATCATAATGTGGAGTGAAAGTTTTGTGATTTCTTTCATTTTAAACCTTTTAAAGTTTAAAGCCAAGTAGTGCTAATATTAGCACGTCCTGCATTATGACGATGAATCGGTATAAAACTCTAGGCCCCCTGGGGGATGGGACATATGGACAAGTTTGGCTAGGACAAAGACTCGATACCGGGGAAAAGGTTGCAATTAAAAGGTAATGCTCGATTTTAAAAATTAAAACTCATCTTCATCAGTGTAGTACGCCGAACTATTTATAATAGGCAGCTTTTGAAGGTGACTCAATAAAGCACAATATTTTATGAGACGTCGGGTTTGCATGCAATAGGAAGTTGTCAAGTTACTGCTTCTATTTCTTAATTGCACCTTTCACCTTTTTCTCAAATCTCAATCTGAAGTTGGCTACATACAACAAACCAACTTTCTCATATTCACGTACAACGTACAATATTTACATGAATCCTTTTTGCACGCAAATTAATCTTTATAAAAAATCCTAATAATATAGTGATAATTGAGTCGAGCAAGAAAGATTAGTTATGGCCAAAGGTGCTCTTAGTAAAAAGGTTTCAAGGAGATTTGAGGTTGTTGAAAAATTAGGGAAAGGAGCATTTAGTAATGTGTATCATTGTGTCAATAAAGAAACTGGAAATCACATCGCTATGAAAATGTAAGCATTATACAAGCTCCATTACTTTTCAATAGACATCTATAACAATTTTGTTCATTGCCAAAGTTAAAACTCGTTATGTTTAATGACAACATTTTGAACTTTTTTTAGAATGAAGAAGAAATATTCTACTTGGGAAGAAGCTATGAACCTTCGAGAAGTGAAAGTAAGTGTTTTAAAAATTACATATGCTCATGTCCTATTCAAATTATTGTTCATTCATATTTGATATGCATAAGTACAAAGTTTTGTACCTATGTACAAAAAAATTGAAGGACGTACTTAGTTGTGTAAGATAATTGGAAAACGAAAATCGAATTATACAAATGAAATACATTCTCGTCACAGTCCCATAATGTCAGCGCAATGCAATCAGTTTCCAGTATCAATAATTGAGCTTGGAAGAAGGAAAACAAGTCGAATTGTTTGTCTTATGAGAATTCGCTTTCACGTACAACGTAGGTACCTGTAGCTAAAATGGAATTACAGACACGTCAATCCAATAGGCCACACGAAATGCTCACACTTTGTTTCAAACTTCATGGTCAAGCTCAACATGGTGCTTATATATGAATTTGTTAGTATCTATCAAAGAAAATCAACTAAACTCTTCTTTCGGTCGATATTATTGGCGTGACTTGGCATATTAAAATTTATTATGCCAATTCCAATCGATCTGTTTGCTGTCACCATTTCTGCCCGAATTGACATACACAAATTTTTGACAATAAGTTTGTTATTTCATATGTATAAAATCTGTTATTTATCTAACTTGTTTTTGATAACAACACAAATTCTAGATTTGTTTAATTTGTTTTCAGTCTTTGCGAAAACTAAGCCATGCAAACGTTGTCAAACTGAAGGAAGTGATTAGAGAAAATGACACGTTGTATTTCGTATTCGAGTACATGAAAGAAAATTTGTACCAATTGATGAGGAACAGATATGAGCGAGGGTCAGTACAAAACCATTAAATGCATTCATGAATGTATCAAAATAAAATATAATTATAATACTGTAACAGGGAGAAAGTTTTTCCGGAAGAAATCATTCAGAAAATGATGTTTCAAGTTTTGCAGGGTCTTGGATTCATGCATCGAAATAACTTTTTTCATAGGTATAAAAATTGAGATTGCGTGACATGACAAAAGAAAGCAAAGTCTTAGCATATAATTGATTTATAAAATGTGTAGGGACCTGAAACCAGAAAACTTATTGTGCATGGGTACAGACGTCATAAAGGTAATACGCCCAATAAATAGCAATTACTTTGTATATATGCTTAGACTTTTATTATCAGATTGCAGATTTTGGTCTCGCGAGAGAAATTCGGTCGCGACCACCTTACACGGAATACGTTTCAACACGATGGTATCGTGCACCGGAAGTTTTGCTGAGGGCCCCTTTTTATTCCTGTCCCATAGATATTTGGGCAGTTGGGTGCATTATCGCAGAATTATTTACTTATCGACCTTTGTTTCCGGGTACAAGTGAAATTGACGAGTTATTCAAAATATGCTCAATTATGGGTACTCCGGATAAGGTAATTATTTCATCAATGGCTTCAAGGTTAATAACTCGGTTTCATGACTGTGGTTGACCTGAATTGGATATAGACGGAATGGCCTGAAGGACACCAACTAGCAAAACAAATGAACTTTAAATTTCCTCAGTTTGAAGCCACGCCTCTGACTAAAATTGTACCTAATGCTAGTAAAGACGCAATTTATTTAATGGAAGACATGCTCCGATGGAATCCTAGGCATAGACCAACAGCAAATCAATCTTTACGGTATTTTTCTTTACATCTTTGTGAAATTAATTACTTATTGATTTAAATGTATGCATACACTAGGTATTCATTTTTCAATAATGTTCGGGAGAGAGAAACAGAGAAGTCCAATGGAGAGTTGATACCTCAGCAAATTGCTCTAACTCAGCAACCATCAAGAGTCTCAGTAAATGTTCCAATCTCTTACCAAACTGTGAAGGCAGAAGTGTACGAACCATTAACCAAAATTCTTGACTCAAAATGGGAACGTGACTATTATGTGTCTGATGATCTGATTGATGGGTACACTAACTGAATTACATTGTGGAAAACTTTTATACTATCTACATGAAATCTAGCCTAAAACTAACATGTCACGCATTTGTTTTATATAGAAATCATAATCAAATTGACAACAAAATTTCGAGATATATTTCGGGAAATGGATACCGTCCTGCTGGAATTCAAACTGTAAAATCTATTCAAGGAATTTACAACACTGAAAATTCAGGTAACAATAATCACAATGAAAAAACGTAGAATTTTTTTAATAATCCCACATTTGCCAAAAAAATTACATTAAATATAGCTAACGATGGGAGCAGAACCAGATTTTCCATTACAGAAAACCACGGGTCTGAGAACAATCGAGGGGACGGGGTTTATCAGAACAGAGGCTACCCATCAACAACTTATGAAACTAGAAAAAGTGCATTTTTACAGACACATGAATCTGCATCAAAATCGGGAAATGTAAAATCCACAGCTTTGGGAAGAATAGACTGGGCAGCAAAGTACTTGAATTATGGTCAGTCATAATACTTAGTCCAGTATGATTTGTGATGAACAAACGGAACCAATTTTCAAACGAATGACTGCTACATGCTTTGCAAACTATTTATGTACGGCTATGAATGAAATGTATTTAATCTACCTATATCGCATTGCATTGTACTTTTAGTTAAAATTTATTCATTTATTATTTCATACAAAAAATCTCATAAAAAACATCACATAAACAAACATGTATGAAAACATTTATACAAACATAAATAACAATACTTATTATTACAAATAAAAAAAATACTTATTTTTTTCTAAAATGCGAAACGAGTTCTAATATCTTCCAATTTTTTCGCAACTTCATTCGGCGTCCGATCTAATTCCTCTGCAATGCTTCTTTGTTTTGCTGGGTCGATAGAATTATATTGCTCGCACAAATCTCCGTCAATTACATTCTAAAAAAGAAATAGATTTAGAAAAAATCACACGAAACAAGATATTTTATCATCCGAGTACTCCATTAAAAGAATCTCTCAAATCTCATATTTTATTTCCTTACCCTCACAGGGAAGTAGTAAGATCTGTATGATAAATGATCCCTACCACATAAAGGTGGATTTTCGCTTCTCATGTGCATTTCTAAATCGCGGAAAAACTCATGGTCTTCTCGAGATGTAAAAGGTACTATAATTCCTACGCTCCCGGATAAAGTTGTATACACCAAAGATTCATTTCCGCCAGGAATTAGTGTCGCTTTCTGAAAAATAAATCCCATCCTTTATTTAATTTATATTTTATTTTTTTAAAGTATACGGAACTCAAAATGATAATTATGATCCTTTTTGCGGTATCGAGGATTAAAATGATAACTTACTTGCAAAGAAAGCGCGGTTTCACCCAGATGGAAATTACAGTACAAATCTAATTTAGTTGATGCTCCACTAAGAAGTCCTCGATCCCAGAGGGCTTTGTTTCCCGATGGATCCTCATCAACATCATCGGATGTATTAGCTGGTAAACGAAGCTGTAACATGTCAAATATATATAAATATATTGAGAAAATATTTTTTTAGAAACAAAACATTAATAAACTTACGACGCCAACATTTCCAAATTTGTCTGCAACCGCAACAGTATTATAGTCAACAATCGCTGTGGCGGTAACCCATCTAGGATTTGTTTCATCCGCAAAAATAACTAATTGGTTATCCTGTCGTTTGTACTTGACAAAGTGAACACTTTCCTGGGCATCCCCAACACAAATTCGAGATCCAATTGATGATATATGCACAATATTTGTTGGAAAATTCTGAAATAAAAATAATCTTTTTTCAAAATACATTGGCCGCAAAATCTATTTCTTATAAAATTAAAGTTGTCTAGATCAGTACTGCAAGACACATATATATTTTGTCGACATTATTTTTTTCCGATAAGGTTTTTCATCATTGTTAAAAAATAGATTTTAAGATTTCACTCTAAAAACAATAAACGCTGTTTCACCTTATTTTCGCACTTTCTGAGTAACTTCTTTTTCCCATAGTCATACATTCTGAGTGTTTTCCCCATTCCAATTAACGCCTTGTTTTGAAAGGGATGAATAACACATGGGATATCGTCTGCTGTGGTTTTATGAATGAGTTCTAAATGAGTACACTCGGGATTCATTCTAAAACAATCATCAAATAAACATTTAAAGGCTATTTCTATTATTTAATAAAAACAATCATTGTAATTATACTTACTTGAATGTGTAAAGAAAATTTGAACCAGCGGACTTTGGACACAATTGAAGATCTTTGGTGATTCCAACAACAACGAAATGACTATATTGACCTTGTGATGCAAACTTGCAATAAGCCAAACTAACTGCAGCTTCATTTTGTTCGAATCTATGCAGAAATAGAGTTTTTCCTTCTATAGGATCCATCACTCTCATAACGGAAGCCCACATCCCTGGACCTGCTTTTGGAGCCCCAAACATATTTTCTGGCAAATCTTCATTAAGAAATGCATCTGCCATTTCTTGAGCTAATTCTTGCTCATCTGGACCGGCTGCTTCTTTCATTTCTTCTGCCATTTGAATTCTACGTTGCTTTTTAATATCTTCCGTATAAGCATTATGATCAGTCTCTAAAATTATGAGATGTCCACTATCAGGATGAATTGAAAACTTTTTCGGGGTGTATTCAAGTGGAAAGCTCATTTGATTGAAAACTGCCCCAAGTTTCTCCATAGCTAAAATTCTCAAGGTATTTCCGGAAATAGCTACAACTCCTTCAGGGCATTGTTCAGATGAAAACCCAGCAGCGTATTCTAAACTCTCATATGAAAGTGGCGTCAAATGAAATCTGTTGAAATAAATCAATAAAATTTCAATTAATTTTAATTTAACTTATTTAAGCTGTACCTGTTTTGAAAGTTATAACTTAGCCAAGATCTGCTAGACATTGCCAAAACTGCTTCTCCCCCTTGCATTTTTATTCTAAAGAGTTTAACAGGACGAGAACCCAAATATCGAGTTCGAGTGTCGGCTAAATCTCCGGTAACTGGATCAAGTACAGTTCTAAGTAGAACACCATTCTCTAAACCAATATTCAAGTAAAGAGTTCCATGTTGACCATCTTCAGTTGCGCCCATTTCGACAATACAAAGAGACTCTGGGAGAGTTGGTAAAGCTTGCATACTTAACGGGCTTAAACAATCCTACGAGTAATATATATATATCAGTCTTTATAATTTTTACTTTATTGGTTGAGAGAGTTATATATCATGTTATATGTAACTTACTGAAGGATCAAGGGATATTATTCGGACAGTGCTATCAGAAAGGCCTACAGCTAGAAAGCGTGATCGTTGTTCTCCAGCAGGAACAGAGCCAAGAGCCATTGATACAACGTCGGCAGGCATCTCGCGTCTTTCAGTGTATTCGTTTAATTGACCAGTCTATTTAAAAAATACCATAAAATGAGTAATAATTATAAAATAACTTAGTCGATAAACTTACAGGATCCATTTCAAAGTAAACGAGTTCACCCCCAGTTAATGCAATAACAACTTGTCTAGAATTGACAGCACATCGGAAAATTGATCTTTTGCCAGGAGCTTTCCACTCGTTGACACGTTTGTCTGCTCTGATGTGACGAATTCCATCGGGATAAATCTTTTCATAAAACAAGGTAACATAATTAGTGATTTGTATACATAATTTATATACATAAAGTATGCTTAATTTATGTTTAAAAATCAGATTTGTATATTGTAATCATTAATTTCAGGTGAAACACGGACAAAAAATTCACATCATATTTCAAACAAAATAATATAAAATATTATAAAAGTTACTGAAAATACAAACTGGATTAAGGTAATGTACCTGGACAAGTGCATCTTCTCCTAAAGCAGAACAAGATAACGTTGGAGTTGTCCCAAGAAATCCAGAATCTGTAACTTCTTCAACAGTTTCTCCAATGGACAAGACTAGGGTGGCGTTAACGAATGATACAATAATATACGAATCATATTCATCTGAAAAAAAACAATACAGGTCTATTGTAAACCTTTTAAACAAATTAAGCATTTTTAAAGGAAAGAGTGTTCAAAAATCAGCAAAAGTAAAATTTGTCAATCAAAATTATCAGAAGTCTAACATGTATAGCCATCATTTAAATTGAGAAGATAATTATTATTTTCTCTGAGATTATGTTGCATACCTTCCGTTCTGCGTTTAACAGTCCATACGGCATTTGGATTACCAGGAAGTTCACTAACAGCCATTTCAGTAACTTCAAGACCATGCCTCAAAACTCTCATTGTAGATCTTGGACCTCTTCCGCAAAGCATGTAAAGTTGTGGGGTATCCTCATTGGCTAATAACAAAATTATAAAGCAATAAATATAAATGAATGAACATAATAATAATGTATAAATATCTTATGTAAATACTATACCTAAGTCGGCAACTTGACAAGATATGATGGGAGATAAAGAGTCTAATTCATCCACAAGAACTAAATTCCTCAAATGTCTAGGTGCAAAGAAAAATGTGTCCCCTTCTTCCAAAGGCATTGCAGAACTGAATTCGGGTTCATCGTCATCGTCTCCCAAATGAGCAATTTGATACAAGTAACTACAGTTTAGATATAATACATTCAATGAAATATTTAGTAAGAAAATATAATAATAATTTAAATAACTTACTGGTTGCCAAATTCAGACGCGACAAACAAAAACCCGGTTTTGAGAACAGACATTGCAGTGGCCACAGGGGTAGTGTCAAAATATTTGAGTTTGATCTCGGTCACCATATCGTCATCAATCTCCAAAGTTATCTTGAATATATCGCCTTGTTCTGTTTGGGCCAGGAAGAAAAACATGCTTTTAGTTTTGTGAGACGCTGAGCAGACAAATATCATTCCTCGTTCGGGATCATCCAAGTCATTCTATCAATCAGTCACAAACCAAATAAAATAGTACAGACACATTCTCATAGATATTTATATGTTGCAACCAATATGACCAAGAAGAGGGTAAAAAAATTACACTACTTCCAACGATGAAGGATTGCATTTTGATTTAGCACTGTTTCGACCAATCATTCGTTGTAAATCAAAAGATTGGAGATACCATAGTGCATAAATATCTAATAATCTAGTTTATGCCCTTTCGTGACTACACAATAGCTCTAGGTGGGTCAAAGGACAAGGACAATCATTAATTTCGTCGATTCGATACTTACCCTTCTTCGAGGAATTGGACATCGAATATCGGGTTGATCTCCCAAATTTTTATATGTAATGTAATTTTCCGAACAAATGAGAACTCCACTTGGCCCATCATTGCCACCAGGTACAGTAATAAGAAAATTGGCATGTTCATCTAAAGGCTCACTATATTTCCGAACCACGTGATTTAAACCCAGATCCAATTCATAAAAAGTTAGTGTCTGTTTGGTGTTTTGAACTGCTTCTCCAGTAGGATCAGAATCTGCTTCCTATAAACAAACAAATTGATTAATTATCAATTCATTTTTACATGAACTAATATAAAAATTAATTTAATGTTTCAGCCAGTCGATCCAAGTTAATAAATCAATGAAAAATTCTCATATAATCAACTATTTTTCTCATCATTCAAGTCATTTAGAAATTAAGATTATTAAAGTACTAAATGTATATTTACTATCTAGCCTATATAATATAGGTAAAATATTTTACCTCATAATCCATTTCCAAACACGCAAACATTGGGTTTTCAAAACCAACATCGACTCCCACAATATGATAGACAAAGGTGTTACTTTTGTGGGCTTCCAAAGGGGAGGAAATGGTCAATCTCGCCTGGGCATCTCGATTCAAAATGTAGACAAGTTTCTGTTTTTCAATAGCCCCAATCATAACTGCTCTTCCTTTAGGATCAATTGCCAAATACTGACCAGGGACAATTCGTCGACATCCGCTCTTTCCAAATGTCTCTTGATGAATCTTTTCAAACATGTTTTTAACAGAGTTATACTCTAAAATTACAATTCGTCCAGAATCTGATCCCACAACAATGTAATCTGCAAAAATTAAACAACAAATTTTGTCAATCTTTTGATTTTTATTGATTGTCTAATAATTTAGAAAAAAATAAACTTCAAAAGTGAAATCAGAAACGGTAAAATAATCACTTAAAATTCATCGACTCAGCCTTACATAAAGTCGTCATTTTAACACTCTTGATTCAAGAAATTAGACAATTTCCAATCAAGTTTTCACTACCTTTAGATCCCCCAGTTAATCTGAAGGCCATAAGTGAGCGTATGACCCCAAAAATGTCAACGCTGAGGAGTGTGACCACTTTTCCAGTGTTTGGGTCAGGTCTCAATATCTCCAACAATTTCCCTCGAGACACGATAATTTCTTGGAGTTTGGACCCACTGAAATTGCCGTGAATTGCATGGGTTATCGATGTGGCCCTCTGGAGCGTCAGATTATACAGAAACATCCTGACCGGTCAATTTATTACAAAATCTGTGTATAATTACATCGAATTAGTAAAATTTCTACAAATTAAACGGTTATTCGACTTACCTTTGACGTTTTAATACTTGGGGTCCTTAATTCGAACCCTTTTCGAGTTTTATTCCATTAGAAATTGATTGGAAACTCTAAATAAATTAAATGATAGCTTGCACGTTTTTTTGACCGGTCAAAAAACGCTGAGGCAAGTTCTGAGCTTTCTGGCAGATAGAGCTTAAAACAGACCGCAAACGTTTGAACTTCCACAAAGTCTCAAATTTCGTAAAACCAAGGTCTAAATATTTCCTGAAAATAAATTTCAAAATGTCTTCAGAGTATGACATTGTGCCACGTTCTGGAAGCTTGAAGTTGAAGAAAGTTGACCACACCATCAAAAAGTAAGTTAAACCGATTTTATATAACTAATTTAAGTAAAAACAATTTTTGTTTTTCAGGAAGAAAAAGAAGTCGGGGAGTGTTAGGTCGGAGACTCCTCAAGTGTCCAACAACAAGTCGAATGGGAGCAGTGGGCCCTTGTCCGTCCAGGAGGAAGAGGACATCGACGCCGCCATCGAAGCGAAAATGAGAGAACGAAATCCACTCATGAACAAAACGAAAGCAGAACTCAGATTTTTACAAATGCAGGAGAAAAATGTAAAATTATTCATAATACCTAATCTGAATATAAGTTGTATAAATAATTATTATTATTTTATATTACAACAGAAAGAAAAGAAAATAATTGAAAAGGCTTCAAAAACCCATAAGATGAGAGTGGAGGAGTTCAACAAGCATTTGGACAATTTAACAGAACACTTTGATATCCCCAAAGTATCGTGGACAAAATAGTTGTACACATTTGTTGCTATCTACTCTTACTACTGATCGGACATTGACTCGTATTTTATTTATACATAATCGCATTTTTGTTACATCACTTTCACTATAGGAAAAACTTAATTTTTATATAATTAGTTATTTCGCTCTTTTAAAATAAACTATTATCGCTTTGTAATAATGATTGTATGTATATTCTAATTATTAGTCTTTCTGATCACAAATACGGCATCTTGTAGCCAGTAGAATGCCTGTTTGATATCCCCTTCGCATAAGTAAGGAAGTTTTGTCCAACGGACAATCTGCCAACCGTTTGGCTTCAGGACCTTCTCTATAAAATTGTTCACCTCCTCTTCGTAACTTGATCCTTTCAACGGCAACAGTTCCAAAGGATCATGGCTTGAACTCCCTTCAAAATTAAAATTATACAATTATTACAATTCATGCTTAATTACTATAATGAATCATTGGCTGTTTGAAAAATAATTACCAAATTCAACATAAGGATTGAATGGAATGACAAAAGAAATGACAGCTAGTCCATCGGGTTTCAATACTTTTGAAATATTCTGGAGCAGTGTTAGTGGAGTGTCACATCGATCAAGGACATTTAAGCAGCTCACGACATCATAAACTGCATCAGAGTTGTGCCAGTTGGATTCCTCTATCACACTGGAAATTAAAAGACATGATCAATCAAATTAAAAGATTAAAGGAAACGAAGGGGAAATAAATGAGCCAATAAAAAAAGAATCGGCTTTGGACTAATTAATTAATTCAGTAAATTAAGAGTTCTTTTTGATCTAATTGGATTCTCACTCGCACCGACATCAGAGGAATAAATTAGAAAGACTCTTTTTCTGAAGGAGTCAAGAAAACGTTTCCCTAATTAATTAAAAAGCTGATTCAATGTTTTGTATGCATATATATATATATACCTGAAACCTTTTTTCCTCAAAGCCCAGATCATGGTTGTGGACATTTCCGTACAGAAAACTTGATTGAAATAAGGAGACATTCTTAATGTCGTTTCCCCATCACCAGATCCTATATCAAGCAGTCTTTCCATTTTGGGGTTATTGGGATCCCAATTTATAAGTGTTTGAAACTGATCTGAAGAATATACATACATCGACCCACGGCCCAACAATCTGTAAACAGAAAGTAAAATTAATTGAAAAATGTAAAAGTTTTTCAGGGATTTGAGTAATTTGCATTTCTTAATGAGTAGGGAGACAAAGAGAGGTATAACAAACTATATATCTTTGGAGTAATTTTGTGGCTGATTTTCTATCCATAATTAAATTGGACAAATTTGTTCCCTTCCTTTGATGACTGTGACATGGAACAAGTTCATAAAATAGAAATGAAAGAAGTTGTTGGATTAAAGGAGAAAAAATGTGATTAAGATTTTTATAGGGGAAAGTTTGTGTGCGTTATAGCAAACAAAGTGAAAGTAGAAGGAGCTGGCTGGTTATATACCAATTTTCTGATGACGGAGCTGAAAATGAGAGCATTTTTATTATGAAAGACGACGGGCTCTCAATTCCTAATGAGAGAAGGAGTATAATTGAATGCTTAAGGAGAGGGGACATTAACGAGGGAAAAATTCTAAAACATTTCCACTACAGAGACCAAAATCCTTTTTCATCAACAGGAAACTGAGCTACCTAAGAAGCTCACAATTTAATTTAAGATTAATTAAAACTTCTCCCTCTTTCCATTCAGTGGTTTGCATTTTTACTTCAGAAACTCCTTGATTAAACTTTCTCCCAACTTTTTTTTACTCATTTCGCTTTAATCAGAATGCGGAGCTTTGGGTAATTAAATTGAATTGATGATGCCCAAGTATAAACTTGGTCCCTGTGACTCACGAAGAGAAGGGGCTAATAAACGGGACAGAGCTTTTTTTAAAAAAAAGTTTCGTAGTTTTGTAATGACACTGCTGCTAATCAACTTGTCTTTTCACTACTACTTCATTCTAATCTTGTTTTCTTTTCTCACTCAAACTCCAACCATATTCATTTCCCTGCTTTCTCTATATACCAATTAAGAGTTTCCTTGAAATGACATTATGGGACGGAACAGATTATGGTAACTCTGTGTAACTGGTTAATTAATGCATAAAAAAATATATATATCCGGTGAATGCATAATCTTTGTTACAGTTTTAATTCCAACAAAGAAAAGCTTATCTCAAGAAATCAAAGGTTGGATAGAGAAATTGAATTATGCAGCAATTGTGTTAAGCGTCTTTAAAAAGTTAGAGCTTTGGGCGTTGCTCCATATTGAAGTAGAAGGGTTTGATGTTTGGGATGTATGATGAGTATTGTCACCGCCGTGGGAGGTAAGTACAATCAGGACTGATCCTCGTGTCACTCATCTTTCCAAATCCAACCGTGCATAATCGATATGGGCAGTTCTAAAGTTGGCTGGACATTTTGAAGAGAGGATAACAAAAAAGATGTGTGACTCATCACAAAACACAAAAGCACAATTATAATCTGCTTTGTCATATTACGTTAATCTTTCTTCAAGCTCCATTTTTAACTACGTGGTGGGTTCTTTGGCCACAAAAGACAAAAGATGTTTAATAGAGAAGGCGGAGGGTGTGTAACTCTTTCCCCTTATTAATGAAGCCACTTTGCGGATTACGTAAATTTTAAGAACCATCACTTATTAATATTAAAAGCCCGAGTTGCTAAAATGCAAATGAATGTGGGGAAAGGGAAGCATCTTTTAAGAGCATAAAGCATAACAAATTGAAGGAGGGCGAAAGGGTTAATCTTTCTGCCTTCACGTCAGATGCTTATCGCCCGTCTAAATGTTTGATTAATGAGATATTAATAAACACCAACATTAATAATCACTCGGGGCTGGAATAAGAACCAAGTGAGAAAATGCTCCATGCCCAAGCTTTTATTTAAATACCTCTGCTTTTATGTTCCCATCCTTAATTTTTCATCCCCACTCCAGACCAACACTCCATTCAACATTCATTTACGAGAGAGAAAAAAAAACTTGTCAAATCCACTGGGAATACTTAATGCAATGAATATGTATTAGGCTCAGATTACAGCTCCAAAGACGGTGCACCTGTCAGGTAAATAATGATTTGAGCCCGTACTTCAAATGAATGTAATATTATAATTAACCCTTCACACATTCCCTTGTATTATGTGCTGTCTGTCATAGCAAAAAATTAATCCAAGTATGCATATCAAACACAAGCATCTTTTCATGGGAAATGTATAATGAAATCTATTTTATTTTCACATGGCAGGGGTTCTTGGAAAAGAGATACTGCTGTGATTGCCCATCAACGACAACAAATAGACTAATATTATACATACATTCTGTTATCTGTTTCTTTTTGTTAATCAATGCACAATAATGCTAAATTTTATTAATCTGCAAAATCCAACCTCGGGTGAATAAACAAAATAGTGTCACAACATGAAAAAGAAAGGAGAAAGGAGGGGAAAGAAAGGAGAAAGCGTGGGTGGTTAAAAGAAGAATGGCTATAGTTAGCATTAAACCATTAGCTTTTAAGGGAAAAGGGTCGATTGGAAATACGTATGTATGTGTTAACCAAGAAAAGAAAAAAAAGTCTTTGATATATGTACAACCACCAACCACGGATAGGAATGGCTATTTCTCAGATATTCTGGCACAGAGCAATTTAATAAGATTTGGCGAAAATGGAAAAGGTGACGATCGAGGCGTGAAGAAGACATGCTTTGAGACTAAAACTCATGCCATGCTTAATAGCGACGCTTTGCATTCCTTCCCTGAATACTTAGAGGAGGGGGAAAGCAACGAGTGTATGTATGCATGTATGTATATAAAATACACTTTTGACTTTACTTTGTAGTCGGGTGTAACTAGAGATGTTTTAAAGTGAAAGTATCCCAAAGATTCATTTCTCTGTTCAATCCAGAGACATTTCTTCTCATATGCTATATATCCTCCATTTCAATTGAGAGTTTCCCACTTATAACATTTATTCAATTCAACGTATTCACATTTGAAGAACAGAGAGACATTTTCTTTCTGTTCCATGTACACAGAGAAAACTGCTCCATGCCTCCAGTCACTCTTTGCATTTGATCTCTATTTTATGAGTTTTCTTAAACTTTCCTCTTAACCAATCCTTCCAGATGCAACAGCTCAGGATTTCATAATGGCCACTTTCTTTATAATTTGGACACATAAATTGCTGGGGTTCATTTTTGAACAAACTCGCAAGTTCCATATTTCATCTCATTTTATTTACAGATTTTATTATGTTAAACAGAAAGATCATGAATTATAGGGGAGCCTTTCCCCAGGCTAAAAATAATGAAACAAGAAAGAGTATTGCGTAAATAATATCACTATATATAAAGAAAGTATATATTTTCCTCTGATTATATAATAATATAATATGTGACCTTATAATAATATCAATCAGATTGTGTAAACAATCCCTCTCAAAGATTAAAAGAGACAAAGCTGAAATTTGAAATGCAATTACCGATCCTCCTTTTATGTATAAGCCTTAGAAAAAGGGATAGGATAAATTGTTCCGAGAAATAAATGCCACAAATCTTGGTTATTATATTTATTCCTTTTGAAGCAAAGAGAAAGCAACATTTTTCTTCACGTCTCAAGTTTCTCAGAATTATTGAAGAAAGTTATCATACGAGGTGTTAAAAAAGTTTGAAAAGGAAAATCAAATACAATGAAATAATTTTAAAAGGTAAAAAAAATGTATTGGATCGATAGTTTGTTGGATGGCCATTGGGGCCGAATCTGTGTGTGGAGAGTCTTTGGAATGAGTATGCAAAGTCGTAAGGAGGATGAGATCTCGTTATGAACAACATGAGCTTACAAACTCCAATTCCTAATATCGACTTTCCCCTCAACCTCGGCCTGAGTAGAAAGTTTCAAAGGATCTCAACCTCCTCTCTCTCTTCCTGATTGTGGCACAAGGCAAATTTTATTAGATACACATTCCATCATCAGCTTCGTCGTCCCCTCATATTAGTTCCACAACAAGGTAACAAACGGTCAATATTATTACATTCTGCGTATAGTTGAAATTGAAAGGAAGGAAGGAACACCTATTCAACTCACTCAACATGGAAATTTGTATCCAGACTTTCAGAATATACAACCACATTATGCTTTTGTGGCTGTGGTCCTCTCTTGAGGTTGGAGATTTGATGCAGATTATAAATTGCCAATATCCCCATTCAATCATGATCCATCATCAAATAATATCAGATGAGTTTTCAAAAATGTAGAGAGAGAGAGAGAGAGAGAGCATTCCTTGGCATAACAATGTTTGACCAAAGACCAAGTGAGTGGAGAGATGATCAAAGGAGACTCCGAGTCCAAGCTTATTTCATTATAAAACTAGCACAATCTCTTTCCATAATGTTTTTCTTTCTCCACTTTCTTTATCATCCAATATGAATACAGTGTATATGTACTTATATCTTTCACATCTACCACATGTATCAAAACTCTTTATTGATCCAAAGCCAAATCTTTTAAGTTGTCTCTTATACTTTATTCAAAGGAAAAATTGGGGAAAGTGACAACAAATTTTTTTACCACGAATTTGACTAAAACACGTTCTACAAATATATAAAATACCAGAAAAAGACGGGAATGGACAAATGAAAATGAAATTTTTTAAGATGAATAGAATTAACCAAGAGTGCGTTTGACAATAATGCACTTTGAACCTTTTTTTCTTCAACTCATTATTACCTTTTTAGAGAGGCTTGCATTCCTTTCTTGAAAATATCTCAAGACTGTCAGAATCAATATGAAGCATTATTGTGATGAATCTTGTTTTGGGTCTTAAGAGGTTCTAATCGGAATTCGTTCTCTGTGTTACGTATGCAGCACACCTGGGTTTTAAGCACTTGCTAATGAGGTCCAAGGAGATGTAAAAGGAAAAATCGAGTATAAAGCAGCACCGCCTGTGATTGAGGCTCTTTTAATTTGTTAAAGGTTGGGACTTGGAAATAATGGACATAGATGAAGAAGAATCAGAATGGCATTAATCTCAGTATAAAAGATTTGTAGGAAATGAGACTGAGGTAGAAACCAAGTCATCCCAATGACTCAAGTCAACCGATTCAAGCGTGAACAGTGTAAGAAAATCAAGTAATAGAAGATGAGTGCACAGAACACAAAAGATGAACATTTGAACTACGGCCAAGTATCTTAATGTCAGCCGTACTTTTAATTATCAGATCGTAAACCTGCACAAAAAGATTTTCTAAAAAAAAACTCTTCCACTCTTCAAAACAGAATATAACTGCTTACTACTACTGTGGTGTATTTATATGTACTACTCATCTCTTTACCAATCTTTCAGTTTGCTTGGCTATGCGATTGACACAAAATTAGTCAGCCTTCCAAAAAACATTCTCGCTATCCTTAGTCCCATCACTCTTTTCAAAAACCTTCAACTCCAACCCTTTGCTATTGTTTTCCTTAAGAGGACCCCTACAGTTGAGTTGATCCTGTCAGATTTTTATTTTGAATTTCTCAAAGGGTTCTTCATATTCTGGTTCAAAGACAAAGGTGACTTAACCTTTACACTATAAAATGATTAACCTTCGTTCCTTCCCTTCTTGTCTTGAGTCTTTGTTTTCATCATCATCTTCTTCAGATATTAGAAATTAAAACTCACAATGACTAGAAAAGAAATGCTCGTTAAAAAATTCCAAATGATGAAACTAGAAAAAGTCATATATGAAAGAGAGAGAAATAAAAAGGAGAGAATGATTCATTGGAGCATTACTGGATCGAGTGGAAGAAAAAGAATGTCTGAAATTCCTTCATTCTACTACTTGCAACTAATTTGTTACTTTTTTGCAGGAAATTGCTATTGAAGGAGAAGCTGTTCATCATGACTCGAATTTCCACAAATGAACAGAGTAATAAGAAATGTAGGAAGATGATTTTCTTCCCTTGCTAGTAACTTTTAGTAGTCCGCTTGCTTACCTGGGCCAGCGAAATTAGAGATAATCACGCTAGACGCCTATTGTCCGCCCAGATATCAAACTGCCATGTCATCCACTACCACAAACAACTGCCACTGTTTCTCACTTCTGCACATACTTGTCCGACTTTTATATAAACTAACAACTAATCCTAATAATAATGGTGCTCATAATAATGTTCCCATTCATTCTCTGGACAAACGAACAAGGTTGGGGGATTTATCAGCCACAAGGGAAGCAGCAAAGTTCATATTAAAACATACAAAGAAAGAGACAACAAATAATCAGAGTCCGAATAAAATCAACTGCAAACACGATCTTAACAACACAAGACAAGCAAAAGAGAGAAAACTACCACCTTCCATTCTTTTGTCCAAAGCTGACCATACAGCAAAAGAGGCATATTATATATTTTATATACCGCAAGAGGAAATTATTTTTTGATGCCCCCATCAATCTGTGACAATCTGACCAAACGAACAAATTAAGAAAAAGAACAAAACTCTCACAAGTCAATATTATATAATATAGCAATCAAAAACGTCCAAATCATATCGCTTTGTTATTTCTTTTTTCTTTTACTGCTAATTAGTGTGAAACTTTCATAATGCTATTGTATCGAAATTCAAAATGACAAATCTGTTTCCACCTACCGTTTTACAAACAATGCTTCTTGTCAGTCAAACTGAAAAATGTATTCTCGTGATTAATTATTTATGCAATGAAAGATGCGTTTTCCTATTTGTCATTATTATAAGATCAAATAAAAATTAATTATTAAAAGACGAGATAAAATTGGAAATTTTAAAAGAAGATTTTTTTATCTTATTGTATATTTTAGAGAAAAATTGAAGGGAGAAGTGCGAGTATGAGTAATAATAATGTGGAAGGGTGAGGGGATAATAATACAACAACCATGTACATTGTATTAGTTTATTTGCAAAGCTCGGAATCGATAAAAAAGCAAAAAAATCGATAAATGGAAAGAGTTGAATAGAATAGTTGAGAAATGCATTTCTTTAAGTCATCCAAAGAGAAGGGACCGAAAAGCAACTCGTGCGATACCTTATTCATATGTGGCCCCTATATATATCTATCTGCTCTCTCTGTGGTTTACTTTTACTTAAAAGCATAGAAATAATACATTTGAATTTGGAATCTACATCCCCATCACCATTATCCTTGCTCCTATCAATCCTCAGGCTGCAATAATATAGAATCACACATAGTCACTCGGTCCAAGGGAAATGTACCAATTCCAATCACATGTATAATGTCCCTGCTTTTTTCTTTTTTTAAAAAAGAGATGCATTGGGTGTAAAGGAAAGCAAACGGGGAGCTGTGAGAAGAGGTCTAGTGGCCACATCACCGGGGAGCAATGTATGCATATATCTGCATGAAAACTGAGTGCTTTTACATCACATTCATTTCATCCGAGGACCAACCAAGCAAACCATTGGTGCTATTTGAGATTGAGAGTAAAGAATAGTGTATAGCCATCGGATTGGTTAATTTACATAAAATCGAATTCTTTCTCTTTCTCCAAAGTGAAGAGAGTTTGGGTGTGTGTATATATACATACATCTATTGCCAGGGGAAGAGAGGACAGGACAAAAGAATGTAGAGTCAGTCAGAGAAAGAAAAAAATTGCGTAGACTTTGGGCTGATAGCTTTCTACTCACCAACTGAATGCAGATAAGAGAAATTCCGAATCACACTACTCAGCAAAGCACACCCTTCCTCCTTTTCTTACATTACATTAAATTCTCAAATACTCCAAGTCCATCTCCATTCCCATTTACAATCAGATACCAATTTTCTTTTTTCGCCTTCATCGTCCAAAATGTCAACACATAAGTCTCATTCTCCAGCTCAATCTCCATCTTATGCATACACAAACCATTCTCTCATCATCCCTCCATCCAACTCAATGAATTCTTAACTAACCAAACTCCTTTCACCCACATTCCTCACCCATAATAATAATGCCCCACACCAATCATAATGTTTCTCCCTCTTACTACTAAATTACACATACTCAACTCCATCAGTTTATTTTAACTACCTTATCTCTTCCTCGATTTTTTTTATTGTATTCCTTGTAAAAGTTATGACATGAGTAACAGTTACTTATCAGTTTCACTCAGTTCGAGGTTTTTAAAGATTGAATAAAATTGTATAATAATGTAATGCTAAAAGAAGGATGCCGCTTTGAGAAATGGTATCATTAAGATTTTGATTGAGTCATCAAAATCAGGCAAGAGGAAGGAACGACTTTAAAGAGAAGGCTAAAGCCGATATTTATGCAGGACTTTATTGCATCCAACCTCTTCACATTAAACGTAAAATGTTTACAACAAACGCAGGGGAAAAAAGTTGAGCACATTCATTGTGTGTATATTTTGAGTGCGGGCCAATACACTTTCTTTCTTTTTATCATTTACATGGAAAAGGTTGGTGGACTTATTAACCCTTTCCATCCATCCACCACAGCAAAGTTAGTTATGGACAAGAAAGTTGGAACGTCGTGATGATCAAAAAATAAAGATATTCAATATCAACTTGACAGAATAAATTCAAGAAGCTTCATGAATATTAATTACTCTCAAAGTCAAATCAAAAACTCAATTGTTTCCGAGTTTTTGTTACACGAATATTAATGTACCGGTTAGAGCTGCCTCTTCATCATCTTATCGTTTTGTTTAGATTAATCAATCTTACTCTTGAAATTAATGCTTCTTATAATAGCAAAACAGCTCTTTTAAGCTAAATATATTCATATGCAGTAAGAAATGAGATCAGAGAAAAAGATAATTACAAACTGATGCCAAAGATAGATCGCGGCTACTGGTATTACTTTGTTCAAAAGTTACAATTATCTTCCCCACAGGAGGTAACTCAGTTTTAACATTTCAATTAATTTCAAGATTTTAAACTAAATAATTGAAATTTTTTTAATTACGAGCTTGACAAAAGCTGAAGACAACATGTCCTCATATAAGTATTTAGTAAGTTGGAATGAGTGAGAGGGAAGGAGGAGGAGGGTCCGTGCTCATTAATTAGAACAAAGGCGAGAGAGTTTTAATTGCGACGAAGCGACGTGTTCTCTCTCCATTGGTCTGGGTCTGGACTCAGGCGTTGCTGCTCCTAAGGGAAATCCACTAATGAGTAACTTCTTTGCTAAAACTAATGCCACAAACCAACTTTTGCGTCGGCGGAAATGAAGGCGGAGGCTGTGCAATAAATCAATAGCAACAAAACCAAAACCGGCCCAGCCAAAAATATTTATTTTCTCCTGCCAGCTACGTGTTGATTTGTACAGTCGTCCGTGTGATCGATTTGAATATTTGATTTATTCATTTCAGAAATCATGTCTCATTAACTTAATCTACTCATTAATTTGGCTGCCATTAATCAAGATGGTCATAATAAAATAAATGCTGTTCCATATAGACATCTACTAATTATAGCATGTTCTTATATTTAGCAAGAGTCTTTGATAATAATAAGAGGGGAAATGATGAGCCTTGTTACTTTGAATGACACAAACAAAACCAAGACGCCACAAGGAGGTCTCATGTAGTTAGTTTATATATTTTGGCGTCCTGTCTCCTCTTTTGTCAAAAGTCGTGCTGATGAATGGGCAACTGAAATTGCGTTTGAAAAATGAGAAGTAAATTATAGAGTGGGTGGAAGTTATATATAAAGATGTACGACTCTCCTGGATTTGTGTGACTTTATAGTGAACACACTCAAAGAATTACACGTCCTCCATCATTTCAGAGCAAGTATAATATTGTAAGGCTCATTAAGGGATTTCTATCCAGACGTTAATTGTGAGGTGGTTGTGAAATTCTCAAAGACTCCTTCACAACTCAAGTGCCCATAATATACCTCCAACATTGAAATAGACTTTAAATTAGTGCATTCCCTCCTGACGACTTCCCTCCTTGAGCATTATAATTTTCTCCTCTCTCTCTCTCTCGTCCAATTCAAACATTGCATGCAACTTTTCTTATTTGCTACTTAATTATTAAAAGCCTATGCTTGAAGCTTTTTTATTTAGAGTTGTTGGAGATAAAAATTAAGTCGGATCCAGATTTATCAGCCCTTGAATTAATGTCAAATGTCTTAGCGTGATTGGCAGGAGAAATCTTAAACCCAAGTGAAAGCATCAACGAGTTGAGATTTTGTTGCTGGATAAATGAATGTTATAGCTTGGCTTAAGAGAGAGTGGGATGAAGTCGTTTGGGTGATATACGGGCGGTCTTAAGAGTTAACACTTGGGTAATCTAACAACCATTAGGCTGAAACTCGAAACAAGTTTTCCATCAGTGTACGAGATTAAGTATAAGTAGTTCTTAACTGGCACAAGAAATTTGGCTTGACACAACTTAAACTGTTCATGAGGCGAAAAAGGATTGATTTTACTCCTTTCCTTAATACACACTCCACTGCTCTTTGGCTTTTCCCAGAAACCATTTCCGGCTTTCACCATTGGATAAATAAAATTATTATTTGTTTAGTTAAAATTGCATTAAAATTACACATTATATCTCTTTAATCGTAATGTTACGTGATAGATACATTTTTCAGAGAGGGAAAAAATCACATCATATGTATGTAAGTAAAAAAAAACCGTCAGATATCCAGTCAAATACAATTGATTCGGACACTTTGTTAATGAGGCTTAAGAATAAGGGAGGAGGGAGAGGGCACAGCCAGTCACTGTCAAAATTAAAAAGAAGAAACTAAACAAGACCAGAGTCAGAAAATCTTTATTTTTTGTGATAAAAAAGCTGTCTAAGGATTTCATTCCATTTCATCTGTAAAGGTAAACAATAATTGCTGTCATGTTTATTACTCGAGTTGGTTAAGATAATTGACGCAACGCCTTGCTTTAGCTGTGAAGGAGGTGTAACTACGCCCAATGTGTCAACTTGTGTCAGTTATTTGGTCTTTAGCTGAATTAATTTTAATCTGACACTCTACTCACTTTATTATAAATTTATTCTCTCAATCAAATCCATTAACAAAGGAAACAAATAATAATAATTGAGATAGAGTGCAAATTATTATTGGACTGTCTCTAAATCCTTTCCTAAGACACTATAAATCTAACAAATCTCAGATTTCCCCAAACAATTAATGAGTTGTCACATTGTAAAATTATTTGATTACAAGCTTTATATGTGCGATTAAAAATGTCAGGGACATGAATAATAAATTTTATATAAGTAAGACGAGTTGTTATATAATGCAAACACAAAAGAGTGAAAAGAAGAGCAGCAATTTATCTCCCAAAATATTCTGAGAGTCTCTAATGTGCGAGAATAAATTCCAGATTGCTTTTTAAGATGCTCTTCTTTAACCTTTTTACAATATAAACTAAGTACGTATTACTATTATTATGAGGCAATTAATCAAATTTTAATGACTGAATTTGATATCAACTATCTAAAAATCTAATTATATATGCAAACCCATCTCACGAATCAATCCAGCAGGGAAACACGATTTGCCTTTTGCATAAAAATTTTAAATTTGGAAAACTAGTTAAAATTGTGTAGACCAAGCAAACAAAATAATAACAAATTAGTGCTTATATGTAATAATAAATACAAACATAGCCCACAAGAGTCGCCCCATTATAATTTTATAGAGCAAATGGGGTGGCAGTAAATCAAGAGCTGCTGTCATAAAACAATACCACCAATCAACGTCAGCCATAATCCTACCCAACGGCAGCACCTTCACATAATCTCATTAACGTACACGACTTATTTGCAATAAATTTCTTTGGCCCGAGTTGGATTTTAAATCTTTCTTATAATGTTCAATAAAGTGTGCCAACAAATTACTTTCACCAAATTACAGGTTGTGTATGCATAGGAAGAAGTTTTGTTGTAGGTAGTGAAACTGTTTAACCGCATTTGATAACTTAATAAAACATTTATGCATGAAAACCGTGATTTATGTTCATTACATTATAGGTAGTGATGCACATGAGTGGGTTGAAGACGATTGCTGATAATGGAAACCCCAGCTTTAAAACACGTATGGAGTTTGTAACAATTTTTTCCTTTGCCAATCATGCATGTGGGCAAATTAGAATGAAAAAAGTTGAGATTGGATCCTTCCGAATACCTAACTAGTTGTAGTTTTACTTAGTTTGGCTAACTTTTGAGAAAGAAATATTATCAGAGGGGACAGAGTGATGATGTCTCATGACGAAAATGTGAGGCGTTATGTGGAAGTTTGAAAAGGTAGGCAGTGGAAGGAAGTAGCTTTTGATTTCAATGTTCGTATTCAAGAAAGACGGAGATGCTCAGTTCAAGCTTTTAACTTTCTCTGTGCCCTTTCTGTTGAAAATCAACCAACTCAGGCGTGTTTATTGAAAAATCATTCTGCCTTGAAGCATGCCATGAGCCTTAAAACCCTGTAATCGAAAATTCATGTCTCACCCAGAACAAAAATTTTGCCATACGTTTTCATCCTTTTCAACCCATCAGTTAGTTGAGGACAAAAATTTACAGAATTGAATACAGAGCAACTTTTAGCTCCTCATATACTCTTACTTACTCAACTGAATCCAACACTTTTTTCCCTTTCATCTACTTTTATTCAGCCAAATGCTTTTCCCTTCATTCACACCTCTTTTTCAGTTTTATACAAATTACTCATGAAATGAATGAATAAGACAAATAGAAATTATTAGAAATCATACCCATTAATTGATGTGGGGGCCAAAAACCACGAAAGAATGGAAGCGGCTGTCGTTAGCCACAACTGCCACAAGGTACTATCCGAATTATCTTGACACCTGTCAAGAAATTGCAGAGAACTGTCGTCTAATTCCAATGCTTCAAATTTCATCCAATTTTCCTCCGACATACTTTTCATCCTTTCGTCATCAATACAGTACCACTGAAACAATGATAATAAGAAGAATTTATACTTTACGCATGAATCTTTGTACGAAAGAGTTTATAACGTTTAATTAGTGATTATAAGAAATAATTTCATAAATATCTTTTATGCTCAGCAGACCAAAATTATCTCGAGTCTGCTGGTTAAATTGAAAGTGTCTGTCTCCATTCATCCGAGTCTTGTCAATTTGTTCCTGTAATTATTTCAAAATGAGGAAGGAGCAGAAGACAATGAGAATGGAAACAAAAAGTGGATTTCATCAACTGCCAACACTCGGCTACCGAATTACTCCGTCATTCCATGCATATAAAATTACAATGTTAGGAAACAGATTAAGCGGAAGCGGCACCACGGATTGTATACATTTTTTATACTGGAAATAAATCAGACAAAGGTTGGTGCTAATTATTGAGAGAGCAATAACAAGAAGATGTCTGCTTACGAGAGGCACCAGTCTCATCATCATCAACAGAGAGAGTTCTTAAACCTTTCAAAAGTCCAAAGACATTATCTTAATAATGCAAAAGAAATTAAAAACATTTTTTATCTCCGCATCTAATTTATACAATTATAGCGAGATATTATGGCATTAGCACGTAATGTGCAAAGCTCTTCAAATTCATTTTCAACCGTGTGAGGAAAATATCATCACCTCCACAGTAATTTTTGCTGGACTTGAGAATTGTGAGGCAATGAGCAAGTATCATAGTATTCATAGTGCACATTTCTTAAGACCGTACTACTGACTGATTACTCGGGATAAAAAATGCTCTCAGTTCGTTCATCTTTGTTCTTTTTGGGAAGATTTTTTGTCTTGCAAATGGCCATTGGCTAACATAAAGAAGCAGTGCACAAAAAGCTTAATTGCACTTAAAAATAATCCCGAGACAATAATTATATAGTCATGAAACTCGGTTTCATACCGTCATCTTTCTTTATAATTTTTGACCTTCACGTTGTTCTATGCCTGCAATTATATCCAACCCTCCATCAATTAACTTTGTAGAGATCATTAGCATTATCAACGATAGCTCAATAAAACCCCCTGTTTCTTGTCTCCATCTTTATATCCCACCTAACCATCAATCTCTCATTATTCCATTCATCTTCTTTGCTCATCTCCATAAATGGGCCCTCCAGCCTTTTGTTCTTACTCCCAGCCAGCCAACAAAAATAATCAACTCATCTCTCTCTCTCTCTTTCAACCACTTTAGAAGAGATTATTTGATTTATAAGTGATATCAGTCAGCAAAGCCGTTAAATAATATTTGCAACAAACAATAATAATCGGATGCAAATACAATGACCCCAATTAAATTTACATAAACGCCTACTTGTTTATACCTTATGTGTATTTTTGAAATAAAGTAAATTAATTATTCTGCTAGCCAAGACAGGATAGATGGACATTGATTGAAAAATAGATTGATGTGTAGTGGATGGGAAAGGGGAAAGTGGGAATGGGAAAGGTAGATTACAGAAAGATGTATTTAGATCGACACAGAAAGGAAGTAAAGTGGTAAAAAGAGTTGCCTAAGAGCAAGGACAATACCCAAAGACGTTAGTTGACGCTTCGTGTTCCCTCTTCTTCACTTTTATACTTTTGGTCCACACGTCTTTTAGGGAGCTATCAAGCCAAATTCAACATTTCTCAACTTATACAAAACCAACATTACTTTCACTACTTACTTACTATTACTATGCAATGCTTTCATCCAATTTTCTTTCTTTCACCGATTTTTCTCTAAGCCCACTTTCCATTCGGGAGAGCTTCTTGATCGGAACCAAAGCAGATGGGATGTGATGCCACTTTCGTAAAAAAAGATGAACAATATTTTCCTATTCAAACACTTTCCCAGTCACACAAGGAAAAGTATCTATCCATGTGTGGAATCATTCTCCCCTTAGCTCTATTTTCATATAAATTCAAGTTTTCTCCTTTGTACACAGGTGCTTTCTTTTGCTTACTTAACGAATAATAATGGATTGTACAATACATGGGCGCAGTTGGAGACGCAAAGAAAGCGGTTCCAATCAAATCTTCTCATAACAAGTCTGCTTTTATATATTCCACAATCAATTTGCTACATCCATGACACATAAGCCGAGTGGAAAATATCTGTCAAGTCATTAGGGGCCGGTTGCGATGAAACTGAGACCACTAAGCAATACATATTCGCATAAAGGAAAGTAATATAATAATGCCCCACAACAATGGATGGATATATTAGTTACCCTGTCAGAATGTTTCCAAGTTTTGCCACCTTCAATGAGCAAGATTCAGATCCTTCCGTCCTACACGTGAAATGATTGATTGATAGCAACCTACACCACCACAAATTTCTCTGCAGATCAATCACATTTGCGCAAAACAACGTCTTCCACACAAGCTCCCTTCAAATTAAATTGTTCTCCTTCATAAGTATAACAACTATATGCATGCATGCATAACCCAAAAATTTGCACAGTTTAATTAATTCTAGTTTTACATAACCATAAGATGATATGTTTTTTTATAAAAAACTATATATCAAATTCCTTTGGTCGTTGATCATCATGATATCCTTTGGAATTCCGCTTAATTTCTCACCCCTTTCATTTTACCGCAATAGCTATCAAGTCTAATTGATGGATTATCCAGCACCTCTGCGCGTCATTCATTGAGAACAAACGAATGCGACTCTTTATTTTTTTATCCCCTTCGTCATCATTAGTTGCTCTTTCAACTATTTTCAAGATACACCCTCATTGAAAATGAGTGAAATTTATTAAAGCTATATTATCTAAAGATTGATGGATTGAGGGTGAACACAAAGAGTTTAAAAATAAAAGTAGAGTGCGTATGTGTGAAAACACGCGACATGTCAAAGATTCTATAAAAGCGAAAGAAATCACAAATAGTACGAATATACGCACATGTATTTAATAACATCAAGGGCAAACAATGACACACCCATTATTTAATTTAATTGGAGTGATTTCTGGACAATGGATGATGATCATCATCCGATGATGTATGTACAAGTCTTATAATCCTCCGCTATTTAATTTGTTAATCGCTCAAGGAAGGAAGAGGAAGGAACTGATTTAGACTGAGGGAAGTGGCATGTCTACTGCTCATAATTTCCCTCATTTCATCAGATTCTTCTTTCTTCATAACTAAGATGCATTATAAATGAATGTACAAAAATAAATGTAGTTCATGCGTCTCATCTTCCAAAAAGAAAAAAAGCCTCCAGACGTTAGCTATAATTTCGTGTGCAATAACAAACCATTTCACCCATTAAACACACCCTCGGCATTTTATTACATTTTCTACAAATAATTTCACATTCATTCTCTTATTAAATTCCCATTTACCTCTGACATTAATAAAAAAGAGAAATAATAAAGCATTGCGGACATTCTTTCTCCCATATAAAATACCCATTAGGGTTATCTTATCTTTATAATTTGCCCAGCATAAATAAATTCACTCCAGCCAGGTATTTCCGAAAGAGCTTATCTCCCGTTACGAAACTTTTAGTTGAAAGCACAATAATGGGACTAAAGAAATTTTAATAATGTTTGGAAAGGAGATGAAATCTTGAGTAATAGCCAAAATTACAGACCAAATTACTTGAACCAAATCATGCAATATGCATTAATACTATACAACGCGTGCGGTGTGTCCAATATTTAGCAGCTTAGCCGACCAACATATTTATTTCCTCAGCTATTTCTCGGCTATAATATTACAATTTGAATTGAGATGAAAATACTGGGAGGACTATTAATTTATCTTCTAATTTCCGAAATGCAAAGAACTCATTTAAATAAGTGCAGGGAGCTATGAAGTGGTAGTACTCAATTTGGGTGGTCTATGTATCCACAACTTGTGAAACTTTTAATGATATACATTTCACGGCATTGTCGAATCAATATGGAATAAAGAAGTATTAAAAATATGAAATTACATGGCCCAGCCCGAAATTATATAATCCGACAAAATTACGCCATACCTTTCTTCTAAAAGGAGACTTATGAATTTTATTTCATTACTTTTGGCATAAAGCGACTTAATGAATATAGCACTCATAGTCACTTAATTTCACACACACACACGAGCATATACATAAGTGGCAGAGAAAAAAGATGTGAAAAGATAAGCCATGTTTTGGTTCCGCCTGTGAGCTGACTGAAACCTCTAAAGAATGGAACAAAAGCAGCGTGTTTTATTAAATGAGTAAACTTATTATGGATTCATTAAGTCAATGTCATTACTACAAACTTAATAAAAACTCCCAAGACTGACTGATGGCTAAAAAGCTAACAATTGGGCTACTAATCGCGTGTTTCGCAATCCCGTCCCCCTCCTTTACCCTGTACTATGAAAATGAAACCATGATGCATTTATTCCCCAGCAATAATTACAGAGGAAAAAAGAAATAGCAGAGTTGTTGTAGTGTAGGTGGGACCAACATTAAACAAAGTTGAAAAAATAGGAAAACAAAACAACGCCAAATGAGAGCAAACAAAGCCATATTATTCCAGACTCTTAAGCTTTACTTACGGAAACAGATTGCGTGTTTAATTTACGTGAGGCTCATGAGAAAATGACACAGTATCGAATTAACGAATGTAGGAAAATTTTGAGAATTGATCGAATGTCAAAATAATTGTCGATTATATATCCTCTCTGACTACACAGCCAGTCGCCTTTTAATTCAAGGACAAGAAAAGAATGGGAAATTATTTAATTTGATGACTGGGTATTCATGTCCTAAAATTAAATTCCAAATGACAACTTTGTATAATGTGACAGATTGTTGTCCGGCGGAATTATTATTAGTCAGCTAAACCTTCTGTCTTTTATTAATAAGTAATCATTCCATGAATGGAATGAGGACACAAATTCATGTTGGCAGCTTTGTTTTGTGTGATATATCTTTCTTTTAGGATTTTGCTAAGTGTATAATTTGCGGAAGGCTATTTCCTTTTAATTTAGCCCTTTTAGAATTTCCATTAATTCCCCAACCGCTTATTACCGGAAGGATCGCATGACACAAACTCACCGCACACTACAATACATAACTATATAAACTTCATACAATAAATTCAATTTAGTTGGATTTCCAAACTTTACTTGCCTTTGTTAATTTCCCAACTCGCTAAATACATAGAAAAGGTCGAACAGAGTCTCATGCAAATATCTTTTCACCTATTAACTATTCATAATGAGTTCCAAAAAATACTGGACCATATATACTCAGCCCTTGGTAAATAATTTAACTAATGTAATAATGAATGTAATTTACAGTTTCTCAGAGGAGCTTTATAAATGTCACCAGGTGCAATTATCATAATGATTGACACTCCCACAAAAACTCCGCCAATCCCTCTCTTCCCCCTTAATTATTAACTGCCATTTTAATTAGGTCCACTGACTGGGAGTGGTCACTTTTAAAGGGGGAAATTATATTTTAATGAGTCTAGAGTTTGAACATGCAACCCTCTCTTTTAATTAATCCCACATGCAACGCTTTGGCCAGCCAATCAAAGGCAGACCTCTTTAATTAGGGAGGGATTAAACTACTAATTAAAAGGCCATAGCTTACAGACGACTCCCATTGTTTTAGTCTTCATATGCAAATGAGGTATAGTAAACAGTAGTCACCTGATTTTTGTCCATGGACTGAAGTCGGGCGTCGGTGTGGATTTTCTCAAACAAAACTTTAGCAAGACCTCCTCTGGGGCGGAACATTTTTACTAATTACCCTTATATTTGTCTAATTAGTTGATTGCTAGTTAATTAAGGCTTGATTAGTCAGTATTTAATTAAAGTAAACAAAAAGTAATTGTCTGCAAAACTCTGATCATAGTCAATCGCGCCTTTTCAGTTAATTAAATAGCCCCATATGATTTTAATGCATTGTAGCATCTTTTGCATGATTTTGCATGAAATGTCAAAACGAGCAAAAAAATCATGTTTCGCAAAATAGATGCATTTATAATGAGTTCTCATTGGAGAGAGTTACATAATCAGTCATTAAAAAGAATTGTGAATAATGAGAAAAGTAAACAATGCAAGAATTAAGTGTGGAGGAAAATTATCATCACTTAAATAACCCATTAGGGGGCATTTTTTATTACCAACTGCATTATCATTTTAATATTGGTTGAATTTATTTCATTTTATGTCTTAAGAAAAGAGAGCTAACAATTGGAGGGATAATTGTTGTGGTTGGTGAACTATTTATTTTACATTTCTCATGATGAGCATTGTTCCATTTATTATTATTGGAGTTGACTATTTAGCCCTTTATACTTTTTGCCCTTCCAACGATTAAGGAAGATGACGTTCTTATATTCTTAATTGTGATAGGAGCAAAAATAACCAAGTGCTCCTCTCATCCTCAGAATAACAATGTGGCTCAAAAAGCCCTGATTATGCATCTCAACCAACAACAACAAAGATTGTGGAAGGAGACAGAAGATGATTTGGCAAATTTGGTCGTCGTCTTACTTATTTGGTGGAGAAATAATAATAATCCTTTTAAAACTCTATTCCCATTCATAATTACGTGACGTTACCAGTTTTAGTGTGGATAATCACATCCCACCACTTTTACGCACCCAAACCATGAAAACTTGGATATTTTAATTCATGTTCATTGGATTTTACTTGATTCCATCAGATTTATAATTGCAGCCGCAGCCCAAGAGTTGCAAGTTGTAGATGGACGTGTAAAAGGTGAGATACTGAATGCTTGGGATGGAAGTCAACCAAATCTCACCGTTCCCACGAAATTATTGATGAGTGGAGAGAACACTTAAAATCCCAGCCATCTAATTTAGGATTAGGTTTTAGGAGGAATGAGTGCATGGTCATTATTACCACCAGTATCTGCCATATTCAGTTAACATACAAGAGAAATTAAGCCTTCGTATAAGATTGTACGTATAATTTAATAATTGCATCTCCATTCGCCTCCTAGACACGATTACCAATTTTCTCTTGCCATCCATTATCATCTTCTCACCCATCTTTCATACCTCTTCCCTAATTATTGCAATATTCACAAGGCACTATTTAATGAATTATTAAAGAATATTTCAAATTCCATTAGCCAAACTAATTATTATTTTGCTATTTGCTAACAAGCCAAATGACTATTACATTCCAAGTTGGAATTTCCAACATCTCTAACGAAGAGTGTCATTTTACCCCTGAAATTGTTAGAATGTAAAAACTATCAAGTTTTTTTTACCAAAAAATCTATAGATTCCAGTGTGGATTTCGATCCCAATTCAAACTTCCCTTTGTCTAAAACGATCAAAGCAAACGAGATCTCTTTTCAGATATTAATGTCGGATAGGAGACTCTTGAGGAGGAAGGAATGATCCCATCTCAAATGATATATATTGAAATTCTTTCGTCAACACTTCCTCATCACCTGATTTATTGAATTTTCTCCGAAACAAAGAAATTCCAATTTTAACACTATTATTATTGCTATATTATTTTTTCCATGCATGTCTAAAAATACCATCTTGTCAAGGCATTTGGCCTTTGTACTTGTTTTGCTCTAAACCATCCTTCCAATGGATTGAAGAGTGTAATCGTAAATTAAATTAGGAGGAGATAAACAAGTGAAGGAAGAGAAAAAAAGTCGACATTACGAAATTAATTCCCAAAGAGGGACTGGAGAAATTGGCTTTATTTTAAGCTAAACTAAGCACAAGCCAAACAAACAGGAATTGAATCCTCTCAAAACAAAATCAATCAATTAAGACAGTTGTTGCAGTCTAAGCCTGCCAATGGTCAAGTATTAGCTAAACCCTTGACTATGTACTTTACAATAGAATGCAATCAGTGGGACACAAAAGCATAATCTACGTGTCCCCAGGTACTCCGACTTCTTGGAATATTTTTTACCCTATAGAGGTGGGCAAATAAGCAAACAGAGACAGAAGAGACGAGAGTCAATGTTAATTTTATTGAGACACTGTTTGACTTCTTCTGTTGGATAATAATGTAAATTAAACAAGAAGATTGACTGAATTGACTCCCTTATTTCTCTATAAAACTCTCTATTAATTTTACTAAGTAGCATTCAATTCTCAATATATACATACTTGAGACTTTGGGGTGGAATTAAAAAATGCTCCTTGCTGGACGGGATCAGATATCCATTTCATTATGCTCAGAGCGTTTCCATTATTTCGTCTGTGTAAACAAAATCGAATTCAAGTGTTCAAGAGCATTTTTTCATTTAGGAATAAATGATTTTTCCCTTTCTGTTCCACTCTCTCCTTCTTCCAGTGACAGGAGGGCCAGCTGAATAATTTTTTTTCTCCACGAATTTACAATTTGTAGTAGAGAGTGCATATGAAGTAGCTGGTGGTGGAAGGGGAGCTTCAAGTGGGGAAAGAAGGGTGAAAGTGGAAGAGAGTCTCCAATTTAAGAAATTCACTCTCATCTAAGCAAAATCCACCATCCCATCAACATTTTACATTCACATATGTGTCATGCATGTACACTAAGTGTGCATTCCTATATTTTAAAGACAGCCGGATATACAAAAAGAAAGGGAAAACAGGGAGGGGAAAATGTCGACGGGATTGAACAGCAGCATGCATTTGCATTTACCTAAAATTTCCATGTAGTCTTTTATTTTAGGCAACAATGTAATGCGATGTGCGATATACTTGTGTGTGCGAGTTTTGATCCAGAGGAGACATCATCCAATGTGTCCGACCCTTTTCGACCTCTGCATGTGCAAATTTACATCCACATTACATTATGTACTTCTTCACTTGAAAGGAAAGCCAAGTTGCCCAAATGCATTAGTAAGAAATGTGTATGAATGCGAGCTCTTCTTCTCCTGTCGCTTTCCCTCACAATCTAAACTTAAGTCGTTTGGCTTTTACCTGAAAATATAATAATAAATATCAGTGTGCTCCAAACATGTTGGCAATATCAATTTGGTTACATTTATGCAATTCATCCAATAAAATAAAATGAGATGTTTTATAGTTTATTGCTTCACATCTCCTTTATGTAGATCCCAATGTCCAGCTGCCGAGTTGTGCAGATAATGAATATCTTCCCTTGTTACGGAGATTATGCTAATGTGTAAGTGTATTTATATAAACTGAACAAAAGGAAACAGAACAAGGAAGAAGGTGAATATAAAAATATAAAAAGAAAGACCAAGACAGAGCTCAAAAGAAAGGTGAAAAAGTTTTTTGAGAGAATCCTGTCACAAATGTTACTCAATTCAGATTTGTTTAATAAGGCAGGGTCCAGATTTGATTTTCAAATCAGCATCACACAAGTCTCAATTTCCTTTTCTGTTTCAACTTTAGGGAGGATGGAAACCTGTTGTGAATACAGGATGACGAGAATTTTAAGTTTCAAATCTTTGGAAATGTACATAATGTATAGAGAAACTTTATAAATCTTTTCCTATATTGACTTATACATAGTTGGAAAGAAATTCTGCGTTCTTTTTGCTCAAGCTGAATCGTAACCCTTCATCATCTATGAATTTTGAATTTTTCATCTCAATATCACTCTCTGACTCTGTAGGTTAGTTGAAATCATGTCAATAAATCTGGAGACGTTAGTAATGGTGCCATATAGCCATAATGCATTATGCATATAAACACGAAATCTGTGCTTCTCATCTCTGCTTCCTTTAGATTGAAACACTTACTTTGTTTCAAACACTTCCACCTTCGCCCTATCGCAATATAAACTCACTTTATGTAAAACATTTGGAGACAGCATTATTAGTGGATGATCAAAAGTAGTAAGGGGATGATGATATTTATATGTTTGATGTGAGTTGGAATGTGATCTGGGAGCAATATTATTGATGGTTATATATTCTTGTGTGAGAATTATTGGTGTGATGACTTTTGAGTATATGAAATATTATGAAACCCTTTTCTTTTTGAGGTTTGCACAATGTGACCCGGGATCTTCTTGACAGATTTAAGTTAAAACTTAGGTATGCATCAAGGAGAGTTCCTGATTGAAGTTGAAACCTTTTTAGGAAATTGGATATTTTTGAATTGAGGATGCATGATATTAAACAAACAGCAAATAAAGAAAACCTATCTGATAGATTTTTGACATTCTATTTTCAAATATCTCTGCAGAAATTCTTTGCTGTGTAAAGGATCAGTTTCTTTTTAAGATTGAGAAGGAATCGCGATTCAATTTTATCTTATTTATTCCCGTTCCCACTCTTATTGACTTTTTACCTCCTCAATAATGTCTCTGACTCTTGAGGGAAGTAATTCATGCGAGGAAATGCTCGAAATGAGTTCGCATTCTTCGAAATCATCTTTTAAAAAAGCAATCTCAATCAACAATATAACTGATTTATATACAAGAGTTTTATTGTGTGTTTGAATTAGATTACTTTTTGGGTTGCAAATAATACAAATTCTTATCAAATATTCCAATAAAGTTACAATATATGTCTATTGACCCAATGAAATGTGTATACAGACTTAAAAGGGTACAGGTAGTGTAAGCGGGTTTTGTGTGTAATAACTTAATTGCTCTCTGCAGGTGCCAGAATATTAGTTTTGTAGATGTAAGACTCCACATTACTCTGTCGTCATTAGTAGAAACAAAGTACTCGAGATAAAACACATCCGCTCCTGACTTCAAGACATTGGCTCACGCATGTTCCTCTGCCAAATTACCAAAGCTCTGTCCCTGATCTCCTCTCATTAGCACCAGCCACCGACATTTTCCTCTTTCCTTGTCTGCAAGAGATGCGTGGGTCATCCCATTGTCATAATTATACAACGTGCCCTTCTCTGCAGACACAAACAATATACAAAAGAGCTAGAGAAACAAAACTACAAAAGAATTACCTTTTGTCTAATTATATGTCTTTGTAAAAATTTCCCCGATTCCAGCCAGCTTTTGGAAGAAAAATAATTTCTAAATGTGTCGTGTCTTCTCATTGTATATACTATCACATTATTAGATATCCATTAATTTCACCGTTGATGAGAACAAAAAATAAGGGAACTTGGTGAAACTCTTCTTTTTAATTTCATTTTTACGGATGTTCATCAGACACGAAGATTGAGGGAACACAATGACATTAAGGACTACTCTGCAAAGGGTACAAAGCGCATCCGGCAGTGAGCATTCATTGAACACCACATATATTCCATCAAACAGCAATGGAGGTCCAAAACAAACCACGCAAACTGTAAAAATGGGTTGGGTAGACATCATTTAATGAGTACAATAATTATATTCCTTCCACGGTTTGTCATGCAATTAGCAAAATGCTATCAAATCAACTACATATGCTATTTATATGCACTTATATCTACCGTTATTTAAAACAAATTCAATAAACAAAATTTCCAAACAAATATTTAAAGAAGATCAAGCTAAAGAGACAAGCTGCAGATTTTATTTGTCCAATGAGATGAAGTGAGTGTGAGATGTTGAAGTTTTGGAGTGGAAAAGTGAAGAACTCATGATCAAAATTGGATGTTACATCTGGCCTCTAGGTCTTATGCGGCGACGGCGACTGCTACCAATTATATATGATTATATTTTACTTCATGCTTGTAATTAGGATAAGGAATAAAAACGACTTCTCCCTCTCCTTAGACTGAGGTTACAGACCAACGATTATAACGTAATTAAAGCTTCTTAATGTTGAGAGAAACTATCCCTCCGAGTCGTCTTCTCTCACCAAACCAATTCTCCATCTTCCTCTTGATTTCTAAACATATTAACATGGAATAGTTGAGGACGATTCCCCAACAGCTCTACTTAATCTCTGGAACTTATATATTGGTATCATTATTATTATATTTTACAGAGCCAACATTATTATCACCACCGCACATATCCAAACCGGCTTTTGTAGATCTCTTTCTAAAAGTTTGTTTAATTTCTTTGGTATAAATACTACTCTCGGAAGCTTATACATATATAGCTTATAAGGCTTGGAAATTGTAGAGGAAATTCTCACTTGAGTCATTTGTTAAAAGGTATTAAAATACACATGTCAATAATTATCTTACGGCAAGTACAAAAAGTATGATGATAGCGTTTTTTACTCCAATTATCTAACACTCACTCGCATGAGTTTCAAGTGTCTCTACAATACAACCAAATTCAACAGTAATTATTTTCCAGGTTACAAGATTCTCTTTTGAAGAGGATGTTTGTACATAAGTACCTTAACCCAAGTACAAACAATCACCTCTAATCTACAACATTGGTCTTCTTTATCATGAGCTATTAAAATGCACATTTGATTATTCATAAGCTTTCCATGAAATAAAATAATTTTAACTTGTTTTTTTGGGGAGGAGGAAATAAAATTGAAAAACTACAATTATTTAGTGGGATGCAAAATTCAAGAGTATAAAGCACCATAAAAAGTTGCTTTCAAGTGAATCATCATTATCTGATGACTGATCCTTGATGGGAGTCTGGATGGTATTCCAAATTCATAAACTTTGCCCTCTCTAACGTTTGGTTTAGAAACGTGTAATTAAAATGCAATAAAACCAGAAACAACAACTAGTGACTAACTTTTTTTTTACAAATCTTACAAACCAAAACTTAAAATTTTTAATTCGCTTGAATAAAAGTATGGAATAATTGAATGGATCAATATTAATGCCTGGAAGAGATAATTTACCAGAATTTTGTGTTATTTTTTTATTATTAATCTGTGCATCTTTGAATAATATTTAAGTAAATTGAGAAATTCTTTTAAAGAAGATGTTACTTTATTGACAAAATATGGATGAGCATTTTCTACCTATGTACAGAAAGTTCAAGAATGAAAGTTTGCCCCTTTCACAGAAGAGTAACACGGTCAATAAATTTTTACGAGCAAAAATTACCAACGATGTTTGTCTAGCTTAGGGTAATGACTGAGAAATAAAGAGGACAAAAAAATGAGATCCATAGTAAAATACAGGTTCATTCATATATTTTAAAATTCAAAGTAGTAATTAGCCAACATCTTGTTATCGCTAATTCTTAATGGCTCTCACCATGCATGTCTTTGAGATCCATTCATTTCCCTGCATCTGTTGAATCGGTTACAAACTTCTTATATTTAATAGCATTAATAACTACCTTCAACTCTCTGGTCTCCAGCATATTATTCTTTCCATTGCCGAAAACATCTTGTGCAAGTTGAATGTCCAATTTTTGGCAAGCTGAATGAGAGAAGAGCAAATAATTACAGTCGCTACGATAGAAGCCTCGTTAAGTTAATTAGTACTTTGGGTAATCAACGACAGATGCTTTGTTTTCTTACCACCCCACATTCACATACAAACATCCAGCATATTTCTCAAGTAGAGGCACCAAATGACGAGATAAATGGCTCACCTTCAGTGTGTGGAGTTTAGTCTTGATTAATTGCACATGAACTCTTTCAGAGTGCGAAAAACAATCAACAAAATCCCACTTGGTACAATGAGGCGAGTTAATGAAACTAATCATTTCAATCATGCAATCCACCTGGTTTTATATATAATAAGCATTTGTATTTAGGGGCTCCTTTAATTTGCAAGCAATATAATTGCGTTTGGAAATATTACACCATTAATAGCAACATTAAACGTTTTCTAAATGCATGACACGTAATACATACTGTGCTGAATATTTACAAAGGCGAGTATGAAATTAAATTGGAAGTATGAGGGAAGTTTCCCACATTTACCTAATTGACAGTTTCTTATTTACTTGAAAGTCTGAGAGAAGAATTTAATTCTTCTGTTTCACACGAGTAAAGGTAATAAAATAAGATGACATGAATTAAATTTATAAAATCTTTTATTCTATTTACGAATCTGTCATTTTTTGGGATATAATTATAGAATTTTCTCATTTTAAGTAGATTTGCTGTTTATAATTTTATTCCATTTCCATATATAACTGACAAAGACGAATGTCTTTTTATTAAGACGACAGTCAAATTAAAGTGCAACATCGTTAATAACAAATGTGGAATTTTTGATGTAATTATAGTTTATTGTTTACTGTCATATTATTTCATCGTATTTATTCAGAATGTAAATATTTCAAGACGAATAAGGGAGATATTCCTAATGATGATAGTTGGCGTGATAAGAGAAAATGTCAATTGAGTGGAAAACTTTGCAAAGTGTATGTAAAAGGTGTAAAGCAGGGGCATTCGTCAGTAACAGCAAATTGAGTGACTGTCTAATAGCAAATTGAAGAACTACGCGTTACTTTTACACTGAAGGAGAAAGTAAAAGTCCTCCAGCTAAAGGAAGTGAAGAAGGAATCAAATTGAAAGAAACCACCACCGAGAAAAGTCTTTCTTCTTAAATTATCATAAACTTGAGTTCATATACATGTTACTTTTTTAAGAAAATAAAAGGAAAGAAGAAGTAGAGCGAATAAAAATGCTGACAAAATACAAGACAAAAGCTCCAAGATTGGTGGTGGAAATAAGCTTTTAAAATGGCAATTTACCTGTGTCAACTTCAGTATAGTTTAACAAGACTATCAAAGGGAAAGGTAGAAGAATGCTTTCCCTTAGAACAGCCTCCTTGTATCATCAATTGGAGAGAGCTGATCATTTCCCTCTTCTATAGTCCCACTAAGTTTACATTCTACAAGAAAAATAAAACGATACATTACCCATACACGGCCTAGAATAATGCAGCCAATAATTTCATTTTGCTGTGAGCAAAATCAATAAAATTGTGTAGACGGGGGAGAATGTAATTTATTGCAAAAGGATCCAACTCCCTTTGAAGTTATCCTAACTCTCCCTCCAGATAAGAATATATATATACACAATAATATATAATATGTAATGCATGTAGCTCATCTTCCTTTTGTATTCAACCCAAAAGTTTAAGTCTGTGAATTGTAAAATAGGAAAATCAGATTAAGGATGAAACCTGGCAGAGTATGGATAATTCTGCAGATGTGCAATGCATATTGGTGGCTACTCTACAAAAAATAATAATAAATTTGCAGAAACCAATTTTGCATCTTTCTGTTTATGGGAAATTTATTTGTTATATAGTGTGCAGTCAGGTTTATCTATCCAATGAGGAAATGTAAGTACAACTTTTTAAAAATTCAGATAGCCAAGATACCATAAACCAAAAGATTTATATATAAAAAGGATCCATTTGCAAAAGCGATTTGGGTCCACTACTTGCACTCGATATCTTTGGGTTAACATGAAAGGGGCATTTTAAGAGGGAAGCAATCCCAATCAGTTCTCGCCGGAATTTCCCTTGCCAATACTTACAGCTCATTTATCTTGCAGGATTCAGTTTTATACGTGCTTTTGTTTAGAATTAGGATGACTTGGTCCTGGAAGGGAAGCTTGAGATAATGCCACATTCGAGTCCTAAACAACCCTTTTTCTTATTTTAATGCATGCAGGAGCAATCCAACTATCAAACCCAAAAAGCCATCACAACCACACATTCCATAAAGTCATCATGTTTGCCCATTCCTCATTCCTACAACCACTTTCTCTAGCAAAAGGCCAGCCCGATTGCTTGCACTTGTTTCACACAAAAAAAGATAAGTCATTCAGTCCAAACACACACACACACACTCACATACATTAAAACCAAATCAAAACAGCCATTCATTCAATCCTGTGCAAGCAAACCACAATTTGAATTTAAATTAAGTATCTTTTACTACATGCTCAGTACAGCTCAATCTGCAGTCATGTAATAAACCACATTGGAGCTTTAGGTGATGGCAAAGAAGGGAGTTGGCATTTTCATTTACTGAAAAGTACAGCGGCCTATTCACACATGAAATGAGCTTTCTACGTGTCTAATAAAAAACTGTGAGGACACTGCAAAGTCTCTGGAGAAATCGACGTGAAATAAGTAACAAAGTAATGAGTAATTTCTCACAAGGTCGGACAATGAAAGGACAAAATAGAATTTGTCTTGGATTTTTAAGAGGAAGGGAAAGTATCTGTCTACAAAGCCTGTCAGTATTCCAACCTCGGATCGGACACCAAATTTTTTACTGAGCCATATAATAATATAAAAAATCGCAGATGACGAAATGAGAAAGGAGAACTAGACTCCTGAGAAATGAAGTGGACGAGGGTTCGTTGAAACGTGTCGTATATTATTATTATATACCGTCAATGTCCAGACTTTTTTCTACTCAAAATCTTTAATATAGTTAAAACTATAGGATATAAGTAAGTATAACATATTTCTCCCCTCATGTCCGAAACTTTTCTTTTCAGAGATGCGTAATAAGGAACACATTTAAAACTGATCATTACACTTTTTCTGACATTTTGGCCAAGTTGGTTTCAATCAAGAAAGTATGACTTGCTTGATTTAGTTTGCTTCTGATGGGTAGCTTAAAATCAGTAGACCACAGACTACTGGAAATAAGATGTGTTCATTTTGAATCTTTTTGCCATCATCATCATTTCCATTGCCAGTCTTCTGATGAGTGAGCTGATAAGCATTATGGATGTCTACGCGTACTTGTGCTCTGCTCATTACACCTTAATTTATCCTTGAATATGTACAAACGAAAGAGACTCAAGACGGATGCCGTCTTCTTTAGAATTGAAACAAAGGGAGCATTTAAATGCTGGCTGTGCCGAGAGTTCTCTATTCATCTCTCAATTGAGGTGGATGGAGATGAGAACGTGATTCCATTTGCGTTAAGTCTTTTCATGACTAATTACACTCGGTTCAAATCAAAAGGAGAATTAAGTTGGAGGGCAAATCATACGGCACGTCGATTCCCTTCTTGTTCGTTTCATGACACTCGATTGACTGGCTTTGATAGGTTTTGTTCTCATCCCGTCTTGAACTTGATCTTAAAAGTTTACTCGCTATGTGCATCTTCAACTTTTTTTCATTAAACAGTCCATCTCTACTGTCATTATCATTACTAGTACAATGAGTGTTTTATTTCCCCCGAGATTCTTTGGATTGAATGTAAATCAATCTATATGCCATATACCATGCAAGAGATTATGTTGTATATGTTCTTTTTGTTATGTGAAGATGAAGATTTCATTAAAGCTCTCCGGAATACTCGTGATTTAATAAATTAGAATTTCTGTTACAATTTGCCGTCCACTAAGCTAGTAAGTGCAAATTCAATTAAAATCGGGTCTGAATAATGATTCTCTTTTTCTTCTGGTGGTGAATAATGAGTCAATATCTTATGTTGCCGGTACATTCACCTTTCAGTCTTTTTGTTCTTTTTGAAGTAAATTGCCATTTATTTGGTTTGCGTAAATGACGAAGGATTCTACCGATGAGTTATTACAACAATGTCTGTTATCTCATTCAATCCCCATTTTATTCCCTCTAATAAATTTTCAGTAAGCTTTAATTCCCTTTAGTACGAAAATGTGAAGAATAAAGTGTCAACAAGAAATTAATTGGGGAGCATGTCGTGCGTAAAGTAAATTTTTCATTAATGTCGGCGTCTTTTCATTACTGGAGTTATATCTACATGATTAATTTGGAGTGAACAAACGAGCAAAAGCCTGTTTCTTATTATTATTACCTCCATGCTAATGGCCGACTTCTCTTTTGTCTACCTTAAATTATATAAGCTGATGAGGAAGGTTACATAAGGGTACAGTTTTGAATGCTTTCTGTGATTATGAGCCAGTTTGTCAATTTATTTGTTTGTATCAAAGTTGGTTCTGTAATGATAATAATATTATCATTACATAGAAATTAGGTTCGACAGATTACCAGATTGTCACTTATTCTAATATATTTGTTAGGAAATGATTATTTGCACGCAATACCAATGAATTCAGACGATTTTGAAAAAAATCAATGTTGACAATTTAAACATGCATATATACCTGTACTATCCATCAGCTTTGATGAATGAAAGGGGAATCTGAAAGAAAATGTGTGAGTCATTCAAGTGACAATGACATTTCCGTCAATGTATTCAAATTTGTCCGAGACTTTCGTGTCAATGCGTAATTTATCTTGTTTCATTCAATTACATATACATATAGGTTAGAGCCGAGCTTCATAAATTTGGGACTGACATAATTTTCAAAATATTTGTGACACGACATGGATAAACAAAAGCAGTGAATAATAAATTAGATGATGAAATTTGAGACTCTCTTCAGTCAAAATGTATGTAAATAAATAAGAAAATCAACAACATCAGTGGATATATTTTTCACGACAAAATCAACAGTTTATTATTGGGATTCAGTTTTTAGTTATTATTCAATACCGGTATTATTACAACGCCAGCTTAAACACCAAATTATAAAATAGAGTTACACTTAAACTATCTTGTCTAAAATACAACCAACTTTAGATAAACACACTACATACATTTAACATATAGAGATTAAATATACATTTAACAAATAAATTATTTGCATTTCCCTTCACTTCATTATTTTTCAATTGTTAAATTGTTTACTTTAATTCGGCGTGATGCTAATGAGTGTTGCGTTTTCGAATGAAGGTCAACAAATGGAAAAAAATTAGGTGGCCTTTATGAACACAAAGTTATTCCTTAATTAATAGTAAAAGTGAGAAAATCATTGCGAAAAATAAATTTAATGACTATGAAAAGTTTAAGGAGTGGCGTTGCATGTAAAGCTAGATGATTGCTTTTTCCCCAAAGGAGTTATTGAAATTGGATATTTTGTTTAAACCGATGAAAACTTTGGACACAATACTTGACGTTTACGAGTTATAATTTATGATACGCAGTCTACCTTAAATCTACTCACTACTTTCATTACAGGACTATGAAAATTACAATAATAACTACCATTGATTAATCAATTAGTTCATAGTATATGTATGTATATCCTGTGTATACGATTGTAGTAGGCCTGATTATCCAGGCTTGCAAATAGGAACTTTTTAACGAGGCTTAGGAGGATTGTTCATTCACAGTCTAGTAACTTATCCTAAATATTATCAAGTCATTTCAGTTTATACAGTCAAATGTCAATCGTTATAAATAAAATTGTGGCATTTATTAATTCGTCCATCACTCAAATGAATGAGTGAGAATTGTGTATTAATGTTTTGATTGAGTATTCACACAAACACACGAATAAATATTGCCACTGGAAAATGAGAAATAAAATAGAAATGAGATTTTAAAACGTAGCCTGTTGTCAAATTTTTGTCACGTCTGAAATGTCGAAAGGAGCAAATGGGGAAATTGCCGAGAGAGCCTCTACGTCTCGATTTCCCCATCGCACGCAAACTTATTGAGAATTTGTGAAAATAAAATGCAAATTATAACCTTTTACATACCTCAAAATTGAATTTTTTTACGACAAGAAATATATTATTATAGCGACACACGACAATGTCAAAAAATTGTTTCACTGCAGTACTAATAAATTGACGTTCTGCGATTTCAATAAACTCTTTTACCAAGAATGGTGAAGTTTTGTTTTGTTTCTTTAAAATATAAACTTCTACATATATTTGATTTCTCAATTTACTATAAAATATCAAGGTAATTGTTAATTCAGTTTTTTGTAAAGGAAATAATAAACCGTGTGCTTTAATATGGAACAAAATTGAGGTTTTTCCCCTTCTTGTTAATAATAATATTCAAAAGTTTTTTTTTGGAAGAGTTGACTCAAGATAATATAATGATTCGCAGAACGTCATTTTTAATCTATTTTTATGTAACATACATTTTAGCCTTACCTACTCTTTTATTTTTCGCAATAGAAAAAAGCATTTTTTAAAGTTAAATAGGAACCATGAAACTGGGAATGTATAGTGTGTATTTATTTGTGTATGTTTCAAGCATTTTAAAAATCTAGCAAACTTTTCCAAGGTATAAAATTCTTCTCAAAAAATGTACATTCCTTTTAATAAATAATCATAGCAAAGCTTTTATTTTATTAGAGCTGCTTTTCATTTTGTGTTTTAGTTGAAAAACATGTTTAGGAACTTCCACCCACTAAATTAGGAATTGTAAATAATCCCTGTCCACAAGTCTAATGTTATATCATGTGATCATTAGTTTAATGAATTAAATTAGCTTTATTTTTTGGAATGTACTATTTTTGGGGAGAGCGTAACACCCTGTGAATAAGTTTGCAAGCGGCAACCACCGAGATAAGATGTAGCCCTTGAGCACGCCGCTTATTTTCTTTCTCCTAAGAAGAAAATGCACTTTGGTGAAAGTACATTTCCATCACCGCATATATGTTTTTTATATATTGGAAATGATCTTTTATTATGCCTTTGTACATACGAAATATGTTGATATTTTTTTTTACAAATGAACGCACCAGCTCTAATTTGATCAAGACTTATCAAATTTCGACAGCTGAATCTGATTGGATGTGCGTCATTTTCTTTATGGAGGATTAGTTTTCTTGTATCCTACCAAATTTTTAAGAGTTGTTGAATTAGTGACATTTTTATAATTCACTACAGGATTATTTTGAGGGAAACTTTTTTTGCTGGAATCATCTTATTAAAGCTCAAAGCGGCTAGTGCCATTAATTTTTTTCTATATACAAAGGTGTTTCCACACTCAACTGATGTTAATGATTTAACCCTGAAGTAAAAGTTGTATGCATTCACTGTGACTCTCTGTGGGTCCTTGTGTTTAAAGAGGTTGCGGAAGTAGCAACTCCTTTGAGGGGACTCGGAGTCACCCTTTGATTTGCCTTATATACTCACTCATCAGCAACCACTGAATGTCTACACTCCTTGTGTATTGGTTCGTTAACTTTCATTTTTTATTTGCCCGGATTTGGGCTTGATCATAATTTTGTGAGTTTCCAGTAAAGAGAATACATTTTTGTCAGATGCTGATTGATTGTGTAAGCCTAATCCTGTCCCAGCTGCAGAGACTAGGCTTTTGTCTAAGTTGATTTAGCCCTTAAAAGAGAGGCTTTGTGTTGCTCCTTTTTTAACAAATAATTCATGCATAGATACAAGTAGCTCATGTGTGTACAACTATTTGTCTCACTCTCTTGTTATTTGTTTTCCTCTCTCTTATTTTAGGCTCAACTTGAACCGAAGATTGTTGACAGTTCAATTTTATCCCAAGTCTAATTGGGAAACTAAACTTATTACTACAAGATTATTATTATTATTATTATTATTATTACTGAAAAATGCTCCGTTTAAGCCTAACCTATCGATCGAATAAATTAGGAACGTGATCCCTTTGTCTATTTTGATTTCTTAGCATATTATGCACTCTATATTATATTTTATTTATTTTTAAATATATTATTTAGCTTATTCGAATTATTCCTTTGGGCTGCTGCCACATTCTCTCTCCTTTTTTTACATTGACTCGTTTGCATTTATTTCTCTTTTTAATTGTTTGATATTTGTGTCTCATAATTTTGGGATTTAACATGCTGATTCTTGGGGAAATTTGCGATCATTTTTGCCATTTGCATATAGTTTTATACTTATTGAAAAATTGTATTATTTAGTCACAACATGACAAATTACGTATTCACATCTTTGGTTTTACACTGCATCTATTTGAATATGTACATACACGCAATATTTTTTACATGAAAACGTTTTCCTTCGTTCTTTAAAACACATGCACATATTATGGGATTTCGAGCTAGATTTATATAATAGTAATAATAATTGCTGGGACTGATTTAAATTTTACTTGTAAAATTGTGGTCCTTATTCTAATAGGATTGATCTGTGATCAAATAGGAAACTTTTTGTTGAAGTTGTATGGAACTTTGTTGATTTGTAATTTTTGTGACTAACTATAATTAACGCCTAGTGTCTCTTTCTTAATAGTCATTTTCATTTGAGACAATAAAGTGTTTGCTGAGATAACTATAACTGTTTTAGCTTATTTTTATTAAGAATAGGACTCATGAATGATGAATTCTGCAGATTTTATAAACTGCATTGTCACTAAAATTAGGAACCACTCGTGTCATTTGCTTAGGAAATTTCACCGTCAACGAACATTTCAATATGTGCATTAAAATTATCCTAAATACTGTAAAATACTGTTAATTTATATTTACATTGCCTTGATTAGTCTTTAAAAAATAAATTCACTCAGAAAGTATTCAGTGTATGCTCATAATAATCAGTTGAATCGGAGATTGCTGCTCAAATGCTGTGTTTGTTTGTTCTTATTCTAATATTTATCCTATATTTTCCCCTGAAAAGCTTATATTTCATATTACCAAAGCTCGTATTCTCAGTAGTTTACGTGTTATTGCCTTAATTTATGTATTCTGATTTTCGAAATAATATTAGTATGCATATGAATTAATTATTACTGATTCACTCACAACATAACTTATAGAATTGAGAAGGTGATTTGCAGGGATTTGTTCAGTGTCATTTTAATTGAATATTGAGGATGAAGATTTGCTGCTACCCTCATTTGTTGTGGACCCGTTAAAAGGCAATGGTTGTTGAAGGCCTTTGAAGAGATTTGGGGTTGTTTGAGGGTTGTTTCCACAAGAAAATTGCTTTGTTTGGTTGCTAAAATCTCCCTTTTCCTCTGATTCGTTTTTATCTTCCTCCGACTCTGGATTTTCTTTGTCTGCCGCACCTGTTTATTAAAACAAAACAAATTTTCGTTAGTTGAATTCGCTTACTATTTACTTTTAAGGTAACTGCTAATTGCTACAATTGTTAATGCTCAAATTTTTAACATCCATCTGTAATTTGTGGTGAGACGCAAACAGGGATGAACAATGAACTTTTTTTAACTCTGTAATTTCTGTTCATGAGAGAGTTGAATGCACGAAAGCATTAACTGTGAGGACAAGTCAAGTTGTAATTTAATCTGCGTAAAAAATAGTGGAGATAAAATAAAACATCTCTGAATAGAGGAAGGATAAACTGAAGACACACACAGCCAGTATTTAACATTCAATTACGAAATAGTCACAAGTGGTTACATCTCCATATCCGTCCATCTTCCCCACATATCCCCAATGTCTTAATGAATTAGAATGTGCAATTAGCTACTTGTATATTTATTTAGCATGACATTCAAAGTTAAAAACACGTTTATATGTGTTTTCCTGCTTTGCCATTGTCATTAGTCATTTTGTGGCTAAAATCATAATTACTTGTAAGCTTATAACTACAAATTCATAAATGAGTAATAATACATGCATCAGATACTTCGTGCGTAATAGTCTTTTAGTTTTTGCACGAATGATTTTACACAAGAACGAGCAAATGAAAAAAAAAGATTCTCCATTGAAGGTATATATGTTTTAGTGATATTTTAATGCAAAGGGAAACAAAGATTTACTAATGAATGACTTTTCAAGTTGGATTTTAATTTTATAAATGCAACCAAATTTCATAAAGACCACAAATTATTTCCCTTCTCCATATGGTCATCCCAAAAGTACAATTAAATCACAGTTGCTCTCACGATTACTTTATTATTTTTATTTCGTGCTGCAAACAAAACAGTTTTTAACAATTGAGCATCCCTATTTGAGTCACAGATTTTAAATAATCTATTTACCACCACGTTATATAATATATACCCCCCTGCATTGTCACAGTCCAAGTTGTATATGTGTAGGCATTAAAATGAAATAAAACTAAAATGCCACAGCATTTAAGTAAGAGAACGGAAAAGGAAAACAATAATCACTGAGCTATTATTCAACAAGTTACAAATAAAGCATCTCATCTGACGACTTGGTTCATTCCTCTCCTCGTTTGATAATTTCTTTCATTATTCAAACAAGGGCTAATGTTCTCCAACTAAATATAGAATGATGGAATATCTAATGCAAAAATGAACAAAATTTTACAAAACCCTTTGTCATTCTGTTAAACAAATTCATTTCATCCAACCAAATTAACTCGTCTTTTGTATTCCTCACAAATCAAGTCTGATAAATTAATGCACGTCTACCCAAATTTATAATGTGCACAAACATTACGAGTATTGTGTTTTTTTTTTTTTTTGTAAAACGCAAATAGTGTTGATGAACTTTTGAAAAATGGTATTGTCATATTTGGATTGAAAAATAAATTTAAAGAATAAAATTAAAGAATGGGATTGATTATTGATTGATAACTCCTGTTAAAACAACCTGTATATGAATGATTGAAAAAAAATGACTCTAAAGATTGTACAAGTTAATGGATTAAGATTTTAAACATTTCTCTAGAGTATAAGTATACTTTTGACTCAAAGGAAGTGTCACTTAGAGGACAATTACAGCTAATTATGCCTACAATTAAAGCACAACTTAATCGCTCTTTTCCTGCCTGGTCATGAAGTAGCTATTTAAATCTTGTCTCGCAGAGTGCAAATGAACATTTTGTTGCTTCATCCAGCGTGTCCAATCTTTTTGGACTGTCTCCTCTCTGCTAAATTTATAATGAAGGAATCAAGACAAACTTTATTCCCATCCATTCATTCCTCTGTTTCTCCTGTTTTACTTTAGCCCAATGTTTAATGATGATGATGATGGCTCATATAACAATTGTTGGTCCAATGTCCTCTTTTTATTTGGGATTTTTTAGTTTTGGTTCCCACAAGGAGACCGATGAAAATTAGCCATTCTTCTTATTATAGTCTACTAATGTGCCCTTGTAATAGGCAGCAAACAATTTTGCTATATCTCTCTGATAATAATGAATAGTAAAGAGCAAAAATCTTTAAGCCAAAAAGGTATTTAAACCGCGAAGAAATTCCCAATTTCTACCCCGTCTTTTGTCCTCATTTCCCATTCTCTTGTTCTGCTACTTCAATCTTCATCACTCATTGTTCACTTTGGATATTAGCACATTAAAAATCCTTCCATGGCTTGTCTTAAAACTCAAATGAGCAAAAGAATGAGAGAATTAATGGACTAACAGTCCGTGTCTGTAAAAGCACCTAATTTCTACACTTTCAAAAGACTGAAGAAGCAACAATTTAAAATTTACTGACTGTGGAATTACTTTAATTTCTTGAAATTGTTGACAAGTCTGAATGTACGTGATTAAGTTACGCAAGATTGATATTATTCTGTCAACCTCTCTGTTGAGATGCTTTATATAATATACAACACAATTACGGCTTGTTTCTGACTGACTGGTGGTCTATTATAGCTCCGTTTAAATTTTAAATATCCGGTGTATATTTTTACTTTAAAGAGTTTGTATGCCAATTGTAATTTTAACTCTCATCATCTTGTCCTAATCCAACCAAGCATTACTGTCATTAGAACCGCTTCATTGATGACATTATCTAACTCGAGAACTACACCAATTGAAAATCTAATAGTTTTTTGTATAATGACAAGTTTCCTTTCTCAGTTGGTTTAGCCAAAGGATGTGGTCACTCAGTGAGTGACAACATTTGCAACGCATTTCTAATTCTGAGACAACTTCATTGAGCACTAAAGTTTTAATTTCTACTGTTCCCATCATCTTATATGCACTTATGAGAAATTGTAACAATTACATCATGTCATTGATCTCTTTGTGTGTTTTTTTTTTCTTTGCTCTTAAACTCATTACTTAATAATATTGTCATTATGCAAGGGTTTCAAATTTTATGTCGCCTGCTCGCTTATTTTTTGTGGCAATAATTACCATGTATCAAGGTGGACATGGGAAAGATCTTTTAATTCATTTGGCCTTGGTTGATTTGAAGAAGCATCATTCTTAAATTTAGTGAGTCGTTGTTTGGCTGGCGGCTCGCATGAAGGATTTGATGATGGGAAATTATGAGCAAATTACTTTCGCGGTTTGTCTTGATACATCAAAGTTTAGGAAAATAATTATTTTGTGGTTTTCAGTGTCTATGCTCTCATAATCTAAACTTGCATGCATAAGTTGAAAAATTCATGAGAGTTGGCAGCTGACGCCAAGGCAGAGAGAATTTGAGACAAAATGTGTCTTTGCTTGCTCTCATCATTCCATTCTTTCCAATCATTCTTCAAACTTTGATATTATCAATTTATTCTGTCGTCATTAAATCTCATTCCATAATCAACAGTCTCCAGACATTGATTAAAACAATGATGTGTACATCAGTCAAAAAAGACTCTCGGTGAATAAAACTTGCTCTGGATACAAAAAAAAAGAAGACGAGCGAGGAGAATATGAGACACACCTTATTTCATCAGTTCTCGATTAAACATAAACAGAAATCTCTCCTTTCATATGTTATATCCATATAATATACAAGTGAAGGGAAGGTTGGTGGTAAATAGACAAACATGGACCGATCTCATCTTTTTGGTTTCCTTCCTGTGCCCTTATAATTTTCGTCTGCCAGTGACAATATTTGTATTGGGTATTAAAAATTATAATCTTCCTTCCACAAAGCCCGTGAGATGAGGAGGAGGAAACTCAATTTTTCTTGTACAACGTCAGTTACAAATTATACAAACAGGTACATACATACATACATAGATGATGAGTATATACTACTCACTAAAAGGAACAAACCACGAATGTTGACATTTATCGCCCCCTTAAAAAAACTCCAAGTTTAGTAGTTGATTTTGAGACATGAGGACTCGTATTACATTGTAAGAAAAGAGGAACTAGCAGATCATTAAATCATGGGAGAATAATTCAATGTAAAGGTAGAAAGATGAAAATTGGATTTTTACAAGAATTGTGTATGTAATGTGTGTATCTTGTCCTAAGTATCTGTCAATCTATTTTTTCACTTTTAAAAATTTCCCGAAAGCAAGACGTAGATTGGGTTGACTAAACCAATATAGTTGGGAAATATAATGTGCCACCTTCGTCGTACACAAGCCATTGTCATCCTCTCGGCTTTCTTCCATCAATTTTCTCTTGGCAGTAGTTTACCCATTCGCTCAAATTGAAAATACACTCTCATCCTTATTTGTTTTCTATTATAATCTGGAGAGCAAAATGTACATAAGAGGGATACATACACACACTTGTAGGAAAAATTTGGCTAATGGTGATCAAAGTAAATGGCAATTTTCACTTGAGTAATGGAAAAGTGAGAAAGAAAGTTTGTATAAAGGCGGAGGAATTGTTGTTAAGTAGCTTCTATATATCTCTCCCATCCTTTTCTTGGCAGACACAATGATATTTATTCCAATGTGAGTAATAATGTACCATGTGATAACACAACACATCACAATGCGACTTTTATAATGGAGACTCCGAGGTAGCGAGTAAAAGTAAAGTAATCGTCCCCAGAAAGTGACAGGAGACAAAATTGACGCACTCTTTCTTCTCCCAAGTTTGGATTTAGATTTGAATTTTCTTGGCTGAATTTAAGAAACGTTGACTTTACTTTTAACGTATCAATCGAATCCAATCCCGAGGCTTTTAGGTCTTCATTATATTTACACAAGGAGGAGAATATGTCCCATATGTCTGCTCTTTGCTTTACTTTATATACATATACACAGCTTCACTTTTACTTTGATACCTTTCTCTCTTTTTGCATTATCCTGGGAATACGACAATTTATGGGAAAGCGGAAGAAGCAGGGAGCTCATCCCACGACGTATGCAATATTAAACTAAATGTTAAGTCGGAGTGTACAAAAGTTTCAAATGATGTATGTAAAAGCAAACGTTGGATTATTTGGAGAGAAATAGATATATAAAATCTAACGAATCTCAACGTCTTATTTGAATTCATAACTTTATATTTTTTCTTTTATACATTTCTCAAATTGAGAATCTCAATTTTATTTTATTTTTATTATTACTGTTATAAGGTTTAAATTAAGAGAAACTTTGGAAAACAATACATGTCCCAGGTTATTGCAAAATAAGCAAAAGCTACTTACACACAACATGTAGAGTTTGGTAAAGGAAATGTCGGTAGAGTAGTCATCGTTAGAAAATGTTGCTACTTGCTCATCATCATAGTCAATAAGTAGTATTCGTCTCTTTTTATACTTTTTAGTTTAGCTAAGCTTATAACAAAGTAAAAAAAGAGGAGAAAGAAGTGAATTGGATGAACAGACGAAATGAAATGAAGCAAGAAACTCAAGCCCTTGCCACTGCTTTCTGTTCGGAATACCAATTCGAACATTTTTCAACTAAAATACATGACACCTCAACATTGAAGTTGACTTTCTTCGCCTATTCTCTTGAGTTCTTGGCAAAAAGAATTTTAAGATGAGTCTTTCTATTTCCCCTTTGGAAACCAATATATTCATCCAACCGAACCAACTTAGCAACTTTGCTCTCAATTCTTTCCTAGTCCTACTTTAGTCAGTCAATCCAATTGTAACTACTTGAAGGAGCAGCTATGCTACATACATATATAGCTGTTGTGATTAAGTGTCCAAAAACTTTGCAAAAGAATTCAGAGATAAAAATTTTCCTGTCAAATTGGAAAGGTCCACTCCTTTAAATTACATTTCATTTCATTCATGTCCAGTGTCTTAAATGTCAACTACGGCTGCTGCTTCTCTCACACTCCTACTTTTTGTATTCTTCTTGTCAACTTTAACAACCTACACACATCTCATCCTCCTACTAAAAAATCCCCAATAAAAAATGGACCAACTCATAATACATTCTTTTATTTCTTATTTTGGTATGACTCTTTGGATTAATTTTGATTTATTTTCTAATAATTGAGGGTGGCTCCCATTCTGAAAACCAAGTTGCCGAATTAAGAGAACAAAAAGAATATGTGTACTTATAAACGTCTTCAAGTGTTATGGGCGTCTGGTCTACTAGACACATGTCAGAATAAATTTACACAATGCAAGAAATTTTTTAATAATTGCCCAAAATAAAACTTTTCCTTCATAAATGAAATCTGTCTGGTCTATAATATAGTGTATATGTGTATACTTTTAAGATGACCCATCAATAGCCATCACGCAATACACATGCATTTAATGCTTTTTTGTTATGCATCTTGATTTTGATTGTCTTGCTCTTTTACAAAATAATAATCAGTCTCATCAAAAAATTAGTTAAAAAATAAATCTCTAACCATTTCAAATCTTCGACATTTTGACACTTTGCGTCAATCTTTAACAACAACTTTTTCGGGTTCGGTCTTAAAATGATCCCACTTAATGATTAAAATGTTTTTTAAACAAATAAGCTGGTCTGCAAAACAAATTTTTAAACTGGTCTGCTTGTAATTTAACGATTGTCGTTTGAAAAAAACAGTGAATCATGAATGATTTGCATTTGCTTTATTTGACAGCTTTCTAAAATCAATTAAAACTTTTGAAATATTTCTGTCATAAATTGTATCATTTGTTTGTGTATCTTGAATAGTATTGTTACTTTGTTACCACAAAGGGTCGAGTTCAATTAAAAGTGTACAGAGTAAAGTATATGCTCGTCGGGGGATCTTTTGTTTCACAGTCGTGTGGTGGTAGGATTATACAACAAGGTGAAACCCATGCTGGAGATTTTTTTTCTTAATTTTCTTTTCTCCGTTGGTACCCCTTACTAATTAATGCAATGCAATTATAAAAAAGTGTATAAAACAGAGGAGAGCTTTGAGTTAATCGTTCATTTGGCTCAGCTATATATAATGAATTAGTTGGATGTAATGGACTCGGGGCTTCTTAATACGATTTTTTCCCTGTGGTGATAACTAAACTTTTTTGTCTCCTCTCCAGTGGAGTTTCTCGCTGTGCTCATGTATTTGTTCTCCAGATAAAAAAAAAATGTTTATAATCTCAGGCTCTAACTAACCCTTCCACTTGAGTTAAGCCTCAAGTTCCAAATTAGAATTCGTCTGTATCAACATAACTCAGTCAGATATCACTCATTCCTTAGTACCAAGAGTTTTGAAATTAGTGTTTAATATAGATGAAACTATTTTTCCCTTGGATTTTTACATTTAAATGTATTTATGCACGCATTACCGGCACTGCATGTGCTGTACCAAAAGGGATGGGGGAGGCTTCAATCCATGAATATTCATTAGGGAAAATAACAATAAAAGTGAGTCTCATTTCCCGGATTTTTTTCCACAACTCACAATCATAGCAATTATAGCCTCCTTTTTTTTCTAACAGCCTTCTCAAATTATATTTATAATCTCCGCAGTGTTTGCTCGTACACGTAATTTTAATTAAAATTCCCCACTTTGCGAGAATCTCCACTTACTGCAATTTTTCTCTCCCTTTATCAAATGGCCTTTGTTCTTCATCTCATCCTCCTAATCACCGCCACTCTCATAATCTTTTTATGCAACAGATCTCATTCATTAGCTTCCAGTAATTCCATCTCCTTCCTTTGCCACTTTTTTTTTAATTTTCTCCTCCAGATTAAACCAGATCAAGAGAATAATAGAGAGAATATTAATGTCATGGGCTAATGCAATGAGGGAGTAAAACTCTGAGCACTGGTTCTGCTAATGAAAATCCATTAATTCTTTTTTATTGAGTTAAAAAACTCGCAGTTGTGACTATCTTTGGTATCATTCAGCCGACCGTAATTAATTAATTTGGAAGTTTTTCCAAAGGATGGAAAAGTTTAGGGGAAGTGACATAATAAGAGATTTTTTTCGAGGGATTATATACAAAAGTGCACAGTCTTTTGTATATAATTATACTTTTACTTCGATGCAGTGCTAATGCATTTTTTTCTATTCTCAAAAATTACTTTCTTGGGACTAGTAGGAAAAGGTCAACTTTTAACAACAATGAGATGAATGAACTAATTTACTTTTTTCTAATAAATTATGTCACGCCATCATGTATTTGTACTTATATACATATATAGACTGCTAGATTTTGGGTGGAAAAATAAGAATAGATAAACGAAATCAAAAAGACCCACGAGTGCGAAAATTGTCTTTAGCTGCTTTGCAATCAAGCAAATTGCCTCATTTTTAGCCAAGGAAGCTGAATAATTTGAAGGAAACGGGCACTGCAGGAGGTCCTCTCGTCAGTTTCACATCGTTTGGCACGCTCTGTACCCAAAGAAAGACGCATCACACGAAAAACTCCTTTTCTTATACCCCTTTCTTCCAAATTTCCGAAAATTCATTCTCTAACCTCCGAAGACAAAGCTGAACAGATTATTGTCATTCTGCGGATTTTACTTAATACATTGTATGCGTTTGATGCAGTGTGTTAAACTAAGCACAAAATTTCTAAGCCCTTTTCTTCCTTTCTTTTTATTGGTTATATTGTAACGAGTCTCTTTTTAAATATATATATATAAAGTTCAAAGGCGCTTGTTGGCTGTGTCTTTTCCATTGTTCCTCTCGTGTCTGAGGAAGTTTTGGAGTTGAAGAAACGTCGCTCAATCAGTTGTCTTTATTCTATTATGAAGCGTGAATGTACACCCAACCAGTCAGTCACAGTCAGTCTTTTCCATCCAATTCTGTATACTCTTTTTTATCTCTAATTTATCATAATCACTTTCTTCTTGTATTATTACCCCATTTAGACTGGATTCTTTGGGACTTTGAGAAAATTAAAACCACAGACGAATTATTACTTCCTAACCCCATGATTATTAGAGAGACAAAAAGTCTTACCACCAGCACTTAATTGTATACAACTCAAAGTTTCTGTTTTGTTTTCTTTGTAAAGAAGAAAATTTTAAAAGACAAATTGCAATCAGTACAATAATAATAATATTACATCAAGCTGCGTTGATTTTTTACAATGTATTTTTACGTGAGTTAAGACTTGGATCGAAATAAACCACAAATGGCAGGAGCATCTAAGCAGTAGTCGGAAGATGACAAAAAGAACAGCCAACAAAGCACAGAAAAATTATCTTGTACGTTCACAAGCAAATGAATGCTTGAATGATCAAACACACACCGTCTCATGTAATTATTATTGGAGAGAAAAAGAGAGAATTTTACTTTGTCATCTTGTCTTAATCAGCACAGCAGCCCATTTTAGTTGTTCGTGTCATCAACTTCCTTTTGGTAAAAAATAAGGCTGCCTGCACTGGTTTTAATATACTCGAGGTGTGGACAAGCAAATTTGGTGGTGTAACAGTTTGTTTAGTAGAAACAAAGTAAAGATTCACACGAAAAAGGAAAGGGCGAATAGATCGCGTGCCTTGGTCGCATTTACTCATTCACAGCAGTAGCCCAAAGGAAGCGAAGGTGAAGACTACACAGTCAAATCAGTCAGCTTCAAATTTAACATGCATAATATGTTTTATGAGGTGATATAGGATATGAGGACATGATGAATAAATGAATAGAGGAAATTATGAAAGGGGGAAGTTTTAGCTCACAGTCAGGATAAAATAAAAGCGGAGAGTGTGAGGAGATTAGCAAAGTGTGGTTAATTAAGTGGTGTAACGAGCTGAACAAGTGCCAATTAACATGACTTTATAATTAAGTGAAGAGGATGAGAAACGACACCCTATGGAGCTTGATGGACAAACATTAATTGTCAGTCCAGGCACACTTTGTGCAGCCCTTTCATAAAGTTTGCATAATATCCATCATCTGCATGCATAAATATTTTGTCTTTATATATGATGAATACAATGCAGCTCCATACAAAAAGTATGAAGGGGGGAGCCTTATAGCTTTTGCTTTTACATGCCGTGTCATGATATGTTTCCTTCATTCATTTTATTTGTCCTGGACACTATTGACTATTCATTCACACATTATGCATAAACTCAACACAATGAGACAAGTGCGAAAGAAAGTGAAAATGTCACACAAGGGATAATAAAATATTCCAGTGAATAATAAATTAAGAGTGTCTCGTATAAATATATAACCCTTTTAACAGGTCCTGCACCTCCATTAGCCCCTCTCCTTATATTTACATATACAAGTCCAATATTTTACAGAAAATCAATGAAACCAAACAGAATGCAAACCTATTGGTGGGGCGTTTTGAGATTCTTCTTAAAACATGAAAATTAGTACATGTATATAAGTTATATCATCTAATTAAAAATTAATTAATTTTAATTTGATTGTAAATCAAGAGTGAGAATTTTCTTTTAGTAAATGATTTATACAATCTTTTCAAATCAGAAATATTTTTAATTAATATCACAAGCTGTAGTTTTATGTTGCTTGTCCACAAAAGAGAAGACAAAGTTTTAACCCAAGTTTTAATAATTTCATAATAGTTAAAAGCTTGAAAAGTCGAATGCTTGAAATTCCAATATGCATTGTTAAGCGAGGAGAAAAGGAAATCAATGATCATCATCGTTTGTCCTCATTATATTGTTTGGATTTATACATATTCAAACCCGTTTCTCCAAGTTAGTTGAACTGGATAATCAGGGAGAGGGATATGGCAGTTTACCTCCTCAAGTAAGAGAACAATAAAACTCCAAGAGCGGAATCAAGATCTATGCCAATGACTTAAAAAATTCTTTATTATTCATGGGTCCAGTAAGAGCCATTCTTTGCTTCTCAGTCATGATGGCATTATTGTTATCACATTATTCTTCAACCTTTCTTTTCTTCTTTTCTTTACCAATAATCACCAGCACGTCTGTCTCACAATTTTAAATAAATCTTCAAGAAGTAATCATATAACTCAAATTCGGAAGACCACCCACATATAAATCATCCTTGCCTTAAGATAAATATGTATGTGTATGCATTATCTACACATACATGGAAAATTATTATGCATATTATTGTATTGTTATCATGCTCGTATTTAATTCGGAATTGCGGCCAAAACATAATTTCCTACCGAGGATTTTTCGTGCTTGTTAATAAAATAAAATAAACGTTGCGTAATATTAATAAGCCATATGTGAGGATTTGGTTGAGCTAAGCTTTTTAATAAATGAAAATTCAAATAATCTTTAAAACTTGGGTGAGAAAATGTCATTTTTTTGTACAAAAGTCAATAGTCATATTTCTTTTTCCCATTTTAGAAACGGTGATTAAATACGTAACATTAAAAGATTTTGGACAGAAAAGATTCTTTTGTTATTCCAAGTTAAATGGGTTATTCTTTATGTGTATTTTTGGGGTAATTCTTAGAGAGTCCAAGAGCCATGGGAAATTTTCATATTATGTCGTTGAATGTGAAAATATGATTTCTTCTTGGAGGCCAAAGATGAATGAGATTTAAAAAGCAATTTCAAATTTATTTTATTAGTGTATTCATTCTCTTTGTCAAAGGGCAGTATACTTGATGCGTGTGTATTTATTTTGGAGTCCGTTGATGGTATATATATGTAAGTAATTCCTCTTAAAATACCTTTAACTTTTCACAATCATTTTTTTTTCGTCTTAAGACATTTTCAAAGAAACTAACTAACCCTACATCTATTCAATTGTCCTGGACCTGCGATGGACAAAGGGAGAGCTGGTGGGATGGAGATGAGTAATTCCACACAACAACAGTCCCTTACTTACATAACTTGAGAAGGATAAAATAAAAAGCATTAAATGGACCCCGTCTGCCAGTTTGTCTGAGAAGCCAAAAGTCAAAGTCTTGAGATTTTTTTGAAGGTATTGAAAGTGTTCAAAGTCAACAAAAGAAGAGCTTATATTGAATGAATGCCTTTAATTGAAACGGTGCTGAGCCGAGATAGGACCCAAGAAACGACACTCCTTTTTTCCAACAACACATTTCTTACAATTCCTTCCAGCTCGTTTAAATTTCAACTTTAACCTCTTTTCATCCTCACGTACATATCCTGTTTACCTCATCCTTCATATAACTTTATATCCTGCCTTGAGGTGAAATATTAACACGGTCTTTTAATGATTGTCCGTCCTCCGCCTACAAAATACTAAGCTCAGGTGTGAGATTTGAACATTTTTTCTATGCCCAAAAGAACAAGTACCGCAGCAGTTTTGACTCATTTATTATTTCTGCTGCAAACTAAGTCATTCATTGGCATTGTTTTTGTACCACGTTCCTATAAATTCAAAGATTGGTCCGTCTGTGTGGTGTTGTAATGTGGCTACTTGGAAAGTGGCTCAGATTCAATTGGCCACTTTATTGCGTTGGATATGATGCAGTGAAACCTTCTTTTTGATCTCTACATCGTAACTCTACTTCTCTAATTGAATTAGAGCTTTATTTCCTCCACCACCCGAAAAAAACTCTCCGCATCCATTTACCTCTCCGCTCCAAAATATTATATCAAAACATGTAGCACTTTTTGGGGACTATGAAAATAAGAAACTTATGAAGCAGGGAGAAAACACCTTTGGTCCGCCTTTATCATGTCTCCCACTTGTACCAATGCAATCTCATTAGCTCTTGCCTTCCAGTACTTTTCCATTAGCTTTTTTGAAGGTAACTAAAAGAATCTCTGGGCTAATAAGACTTTACTCCACAACTATAAAATAAAGTTTGTGTGCTAGATAAAGCATCATGAAAAAAAGTCTCTCTTTCTCTAATCCCTAATGACCGATCCGCACTTGGCTTTTCTTTCTCCTTGATTTCCACAAACTTTCATCCGCTCCCACTTTCGCCTCGTTTGATTGCACAATTTTGTATTGTATTTATCTAACCCCGGCACTTTTCATAAACCTGTCCCTGTGTGTGGAGATTGTATTAGTATTGTATGTACTACTTACTCTGCCATCACTATTATTTCATACTACACACCGTGCTGCAGCGTGGAATTAGATTAATATGGTTTGTACATGGGGAAAGGAGGAAGAAGTTGATGATGGTGATCATGTCATATTTAGTGGATGGTTGTTGGTGGAAATAAAGAGAGCTAAATGGCATGGTCAAAAGTTAATATTAGACTGAGAGAGAGAAAGAAGGAGCTAAATGAGTATGAGGAAATCTCTCCAAGGAGTTGCATTGCATAGTGACCACTAATGATCTAACAAGGTCCACATCACATCTATTTAATTGTCAGGGGATTTTCTCAACTGCCCCACTAAGCTCTCCTTTAATAAACTCGCTCGCTAATCAACTACCAAACTTCTCCCCTTTCTTTCTCTCCCATATGCTCTAATATTACTTGGAAAATTACGTAAGCAACAATAAACGGCAAAATGGAGATGGCTCGAGATTGATGGACATTAAGTAAGCCAGTTTTAAACCTTTCTCAACAAAATAAACAAGCCACACAAATATATTAATCGTACACTTCCCTCTTGAGAAAAGTTATTGAAATTTCATAATAATAAGAGCACAACCAGTACCTTGTACACTAATACATTAATGTACATAAAATTTTAGTTTGTAATCGTAAACAATTGGATTAGACTTAGATATGGCACGTACAGAGCTCCCACTTAAATACCACATCCACCCTACTGCCTCGTTATTAATAAATTATGAATGAAAATCCGGGTGGATGGAATGTCCAAGTGCTGATGAAGCAGTTATCTAACTCCTATATCCCTATCGATTAGAGAGCCATGCATGGTCATTATAAAAATACAGCATGAATAAGCAAAATAACCATCAACACCAAAACCACTATTCTTTCTTGTCCAAACAAAATATTCTTGGAGAGAATGCACACTATCCCAACTTTTCATTGTTTAGTTAGTTAGTGAGTCTCCCATTTATTTGCGGCTGAAAAACTCATTCACACAAAATCAAAATTCTCTTTCTCTCTCATTAAATGAGACAAAGGGGGCAGATGTTATGATGAGTTGGTTGACTTACTACGGGTTGGATTGGGGTAGGTCACGTAATGTCAGCAACAACATCCTATGTACTTAAACTCTCCCCTATAAATTTGATATTAATGAGTTTCGATAAATACAGCTATTGGGGATATTCATTTGGTGAGGGAAAGAAAGGTTTCCGATGAAATCAGCCCTGATTTGGATAAAGCATAAAAGCAATTAAAACCCAGGCAATCTCATTTATTATTGCTCCAACACATGCAACCTCTGAAAACTAATAATGGGAAATAGGCGAGTGACTAACCTACCTCACCAACTCTCGTGTTCACTTTTAATGGATTCCCGATCAAAGATTATGTTCGTCCTAATGAATCCTGGGAAGCCATTCTTTTTAAGGGATGAAATTTCATTGAATTAAGAATTGGGTTGAGTGAATGGCTTCGATTTGTAGTATGACCACAATGGAGAGCTCGATCGCGGAAGTGAGTGCTATTCGGATTAACATTTGTATGGGGACCAGCCCTGCTGTCAGACACCTATATATGACATTTTAAAGTCCAACATGACAAGTTGGGTGCATGTATTGAAGGGATGAAATTGAAACAGCTGAATGGATATATGACATTGACTTGCTTTACTTCTGGTAGGTCGTAGCGTGTTGTCCAAAAATCGACCTTTATTTGTGGGTAACGGGTTGTAAATTTGTTCGTTAGTTTGAGCACTAAAACCAAAGGTGTGGAATAAATAGAGGAATCTATTGAACAACTACCATAAACAAAGATAAAGGAAAATGGGCCAAGCCATCCCGATTTCTAATCAGACAATGAACGCTTTATTACACCAATTGGAGGGTAAATTATCAAGCCTTCCAAACCCAATTGGAATTCAGAGCAGGCGAGTCTTCATCCTTATCAATTATAAAGTATTGATGATGATTTCCATTAATCCATAAAGGCCCAATATACTTTATTTTTTTATGTTTCATTTCACCTGGCACTTTCTCACCGCATCTAAAAACCATCCTTTCAAACAATAATAATTTATTCCAAGATTGTATTTATATAAAGTTATGCTGCCCTTCCCCAACACTTACTCTTTAAATATTCTTTTATTTCACAGATTTCAGTGAGACTTTTATCTTTTTCAAATTGTTATATCAAAATTTTGTCTCTATTCATTATTGGTTATTTATATATGGAATATGATATATAGCTAGCACATGTCTGGAATTGTCAGTCTTTTTATACGCCATCAATATATACATATATATATCCCTTTCTGACATGTAAAAGTTTTCTATTGTTTTCCTTCTAATAGAGCAAATCTCAATTGCCTTGCTATAAAGAGATTTATGAAAGTTGTTGCCGACCTCTTTTAATACACCGCTGGAGTTCTTTGTATGTAAAAATCAAAAGAAACCAAAAGTTGAACAAATGAAGAAGGAGTTCCCCGTTTCTTTTACCGGAAGTTTTTCCGTGCATTTGATAGCAATGAAATCAGTAAGTAAACTTTGTTGATTGCCTTTCGCCCTTCCTTCTCACATCCAACTGTCTAAATCCCCATTCCTCTAAATTCCAGGTGTGAGGTAAAATCCGAAATTCCGTATACTTACTTTATATAAATAGTTAATTTATTTTTTGTCTATTAAAAACTATTTGAGATAATTTTTCGACAATAATCTGAAGTTTTTTTTGCAATTTATTACCATTTATACAAACAGATAACAACTTGTGTAGTTGTTGGTAAGAAATAAGTATAATGGTGATTGTTATATACAGTCTGTGGCATTTCCTTTCTGGCTGACTTGTGTGGTAAAACGAAGGGGAAAGTGATAGGGAAACTGTTGCTTTGTTTTCTTCTCATGAGAAACCTTAATTGCTTTTATCTTGTCTAATTTCATCGGACATAAAGAGGCACTAATCGGCGTGTAAGAGGCTTTACGCTATCATCAACTTTGTCTTACAAGAATTTGGACCCGTTTGCTCTTTGCCCCGATTTGTTCTTGATCTCCCTCAACTTGATAAAGCTCCAGAGAAAACAAGGATGCTCTAATACAATATATCTTTCTTCTTCTTTTTCCCAAAGCGAGGGCAGTTTGGGTCTAAATGATGGAGTGTTTTAAATTTAAACCAATACATAAAAAGGGTAGATTTTTTTTCTGGATGCATTAAAAATTTAATTGACATGCATATGTGAGTCATCCACATACAGTAATATAAGCACGAGCCTGGGGTTAATCTAAATTCAGTTTCAAAATAACTACAAAGTGCGGATTACGTTTGGTAATTGGGGAACCCTTTTTTTTTAAATTTCAAACCCTTAAAAAATCTGATCCTGCAAAATTTCATGAAGAAAGTACTCGCTAATGCCAAGTAATGTCTCACTGCTTTCTAGGAAATCAGAAAATGAAATAATTGGAAGACTATTTTATACGAAAGTTATTATTATTATAACACCGCAGGGAAAGAATGACGGATATATAAAATGAGTGAAAAAAACGAAATCTTTCTGCAGCACACGACTGGAATTGGATTTTATTTTTACTTGATACATTAAAGCCTGCAAAAGAAAAGGGGAAGTTAAGTAGGCATAATAATGTATACAGCGTCCCTATCTGATGGGAGCAATCTAAGAGACTCTCTTATGAGTAAAAAAAAGTTTACATATATGGAGGATGAATAGGGAAGTTCCAATTTTTATGGATTTTTTTTTCTCCCCATACATTTTTTGGGGAGTGTTTTCCCGGAGAATTTATCCATATTCAACAGAAAGTAAAGGAGATCTCATTTCTCTTGTATTAATGATATGGGAGCCATAAAAGTCTGTCGTAGTGGAATCTCCCTTGTCCACGTCTTTTACCCTTCCCAATTTAAAAGGAGCGAGTGGGCTTCAATCCTTCCATCTCATTTCCCTCTTGCTACACCGCCACCTCTCTCTGACCGCTCTCCCTCCTTTCTCTAATCCACTTTCACCCTAAACATCATCCACACATTTCTCCAATAATATTAGTTATAATGATGACTCATTACATTACAGATTTCATCACAAAAAATGAACTTTGTAAATAAAAAATGCCCTTGACCAGACAAGGAAACTTATAATGGCAATGAAAGCTCTTTTTTTCCCCCCTCTTTATATATTTTGCCATTTTTCTTAAGCAGGAGAGATAGGATAATGCCTTTCTTTAAAATTCCACCCTCCTCCACTCCTCATTTTCTATTTAAGCCCATTATATTTTTTAAGGGATTGATATTATGCCACATTTACGATTCACGGTCTCTGTTTTGTCAAAGGTTTGGTGGTGATGTGAAATGGCCACCACAAAATGTTAAGTGTTAGTCCAAGTGTTGGACGAATATTAATTTGTGATGGGCTTCTTTAACGAAACTCATTCAGAAGTATTCATTGATATAATGGACACCTTGACTAAACCTTAGACATCCAGCTGGGAGAGTAATTACCCATGAATCATCTTCTACATCCGCCCATTTCCATAAAAGCTTATACTTTGGTCGCATCCCTTACTTAAATTATGACACTTGCCGTACAATTTTTCCCAGAAATAACCCAATTTCAACTTGTCTAAATTATCACTCACAAAAATATAACAAAAGGATTCTTTACAGTGAGAATAATTACCCATTGAGAATTTGAAAAATAATTTTTATTTTTTTTTGTAGATTTGTCTCATTTTTTCATAATTTGTGAAACAAATTCATGTCCTGTTGTGTAAATGTAAATTTTTAATCTCATTGGTTGGATTCCAGGAGCTAGTTAAAATGTAATCAGGGGAATTTAACCACTTTTAATGATAAGATATGACTTGAACGTTGACTTTAATGGCTAAAGGGAGGGAAAGTATATAAACATATACTAAAGGTAAATAGTCATCAACATGCTTTATATTTATTATATGAATGTCTGTGTGGTAAGTGACTGCGGCATATAAAAATCATCAATGAGCGAGCATCTCAAGTTTTCATTGAAATGTCTGGATTTAAGATTTTTTTTTTGTATTCTTAATATTGCACGCTGTAGTTCATACAAATGCATTTGTTCTCCTCGTCATCATAAAATATGATGTGTGATATTACGATGGCCATAATGACTGGAAACGGGGAGGTGTAGAGAAAAGGTTGTGGAAATGTAATATTCACTATTGTTTATTTTTTGGAAAGAAAAAAATGTCAAAAAGAAACTAGTTGGTAAAAGCAAGGAATAAGTGCATTATAGGAATAGGGTGCAGGTGTGTGTAGGAATGGCATCACCAACTCAGCATGGGTGACCAATCTCTCAGCCTATTGTTAGAAACAGGTTTGTTTGGCATGACTCTGTGTCATTCGCATAGGTCAGAGTTATACTATTTGACCACAACAACACCACCACCACCCCACCAAATACCAGAACACTGAGACTCTCAATGAAAAGACATAAATAAGAGATGGAAAAGTGTCTTTCTAGTGGAGGAACACGAAGGGATTTGTTTTGTGTTGCATTATGTTAGTCAACTTAAAGCTCAGAGAGTCCTTTATAAATCCTATATGAAAACAAATGAGTTCCACCGTGGGAACTCATAAAGTGTAAATTTCATTCCTTCTTCTTCTTCCAGGGAATATATAATGGTAATAATAATAAAAAGAAGACTACTTACTAATCCCTATCCTCACCTTCACTCTTAACAATAACAGACATTTTCAAGTTGTTCAGATTTCAAGATGGACAAAAATGAAGGAAACCACGAATGAAACCATTTTGCTCTTTTAATCACAATCTTTGATCTTAATACGCATTCCACAATAATTCATTATTCATTACGCCACCATCTAAATTCAACGAGCAAAGAAAATAAGGAATTCATGGCTGGAAAGTAACAAGATCTTGGATTTAGATTGAAAGCCACCAAATTTACAGCAAAGGTGAATAATGAATTGTAAAAGGGAAAAGTTGGCCACAAATCTTCCGCACTTAATCAGTAAAATCCCACTGAGGTTGGCAATTAAATAATCTTTTAAATCATTGGGCTATGGCTATTTAATTTGGACTTTTTAGATGAGCTTTACACACCATTAAAATTATAAATATTTCACTTATATCCAAGGAGGAGATAATTAATGGGAAACATTTGCATATTTTGCCTTTTAAAGATAAAGTGTTTAGCTTTTACATGGCATTAAACCATTACCATTACATTAAAACAGCCAAACACCTTAACTAGGAACAAGCGGTTTAAAAAACTATTTACATATGACAATGACACCAACATGCTACCTGCTCCTTATTATTATTCCTTGGCATATAAAAGTTGTATGCCTACCACTTCTAGGGTGGCCTCTGGTCCTTGCAGTAGCACGAAAATATATAAAACGATAAAACTAATGGCTACTTCGATAATCCAGATAGGACATGAAGTAAATGAATTGTTGGCTATTCTACTTTACGACAAGACAAAGAGTTCAAGTAATCAGAGTCAGAATTGAAATGGGGATAATTATTGCACCTTTTATAATATATTTGAAAGAAAGGATTACATCGTGTCATAGATGAAGCTCATTACAACCCCAGTAAAAGTAAAAGATAAATTGGATTGCTTAAAGTCATGAATATTCCAGTTTTTGCCACACTGACTGCTGCGAGATTCTTCTTCTTTCTTGTACTTGTAGAGGCAGGTTAAATTTCACAGGTTGGTGTCAATGAAGATGAATGGAGAGATTAGTACGTGTTAATAGCTTTCCCAAAAAGATTTATTTTATCCCTCACCCATTAAATGTTTCTTTTGCTCTTGTTTCTGCACGCAAATTGGAAGGAAATTATTATTTGACAAACCAGGTACTTGAAATACAATGCACATACTCTAAATACGGTCAACTGGTGGCCTTTTTATATGAGAACCTTAATGTACATTGCATGATATGATGGCAATATGATGATAATAGTTCACTGAAACATGGTTTGATAAACGAGTGGGATAATAGTAATTATTATTTATTACCGAGAGAATCCGCTTTTTGACCGCATCGAATTTAATCTATATTATATGTACTGTGCATACATATATATGCATGTAAATTCGTAATCAAAGGAAAACAACAATAATTCACCCTTTCTTCTTCTTTTTGTGCGTTACATTTCGTGTAATGCAAAGTAAGCTATCGATTACTCCCCATTATTGCATTAACATTATCACGACGATGATACTGATTGTAATATTAGACGTGCAACATATTTAATAGTTCAAAAAAGGTCATTAAACTTGGTCTAAGAGCATTAGCATCCATCGTCATTTAATCCTTTTTTGTTACGTTTCAGAGATGATTTCTTCAATTAGTTTTTTAGGCTGACAATGAATCCAATGCGGAATCAAGGAGTTAAATGTTGCTAAATAATCTGACAGTACATCAGTTGGTTATGACTTTGCATTACACATTACATTAAATACTTGGACAGATAGAGGTACAAGAAAACAAACTACATACATAACAATGAATATGTCTGATTGAAATGAATGACAACTCATTTTTATGTTGTAGCACAAATTATTTAATTGTAAGTGTACTTTTAATTGAACCAATTTGGCATTAAACTATGACTAGCTTTTATTTAAAATATAGAGCAGTGATACGTAATCACATACAAAAAAAACGTCCAAGTCAAGTATAAATAAATGTTTTCGTGCAAAGTTTATAATATTCACGAAATTATTACAACTCATTTAATCAGCGTATTATTATTATTATTATAGCGTTTTCCTTAAATAAAATTTTCCTACAGATTTATTTTCAGCAGGAGGGATGATGAGTGCTAAACGCAATGCTAAAAAATTATAATTGTGTAATTGGGTTCCAATTTATGAGAGGAAGTTTATTATTCTCATCCTTGTGTTTGATAAATATTTTAATAAAGATTGCATGACGGGGAAATTAAATCCTTGCTGTATATTAAACTTATTTTATTCCGCATTGATTTTAAACATATTTAATGATGCTGATTTTAATAGTTTGTTATTTGCCTTAATAAACGTTTTATCTTCTATTAAATTTATTATTTGCCGACACACTTCACATTCCACGCGTATAACGAAATGGGGCAAAAATTAATGATTGACTGTGTATTTATCTAAATGAGGTATTAAATCCCATGTTGCGTGGCTGAATAGAAAACAAAATGTAGCAAGGACGTCAAAGGGTCACGAAAATAATTTCAACAAATTTTGCAATAAGTAGGTTTAGTAGCATAGAAAAATATTTATGTATAGAAATAAGTGATGATTTTTGTGACAATGCAAAAAGAAATTAAAGGAAATAAAAGTTGGTAGCAAATTAGTGATTTAACGGTAGAAGGTAGTGATGAGTTGTTAGTTATGGGCTAGCTTATTACCCATTAGGCTTGCTTGAGTTGAAATCCTAATAACAAAAGATAAAATGTAGAGAAAAAGGAGTAAAGTCAAAGAACTAAAATTTCATAGAATTTAGCCACGCTGAAGAAAAAAGAGCCAACTTTCAACAAAAGACAGAAAAATAGAATTGAAATGAATTATGAAATAGTGAATTACGACTCTGGATCTACAAAACTGCACATCACGTAATGGTCACTCTATATTTTCTTCTGTAGAAAACCATTATCAAAAGAGAGGAAAAGATGCTACACACTGTCCTAATGGCAAATGTGTGATGGTATAAAATAAAACTGAACACAATCCTACATATAACCTCCTTGCGTAACATAGATTATATACAATATATAGATTTTTGGACAATAAAGATTTGGAGATTCATTCAATATTTCGAAAGCAAAGAATACTTAATTTTCTCGTTTTTGTTTTCCAATGTTTGTTCCCTAAAGTTTGTTCACGATTTTATTTGTATCTTTATGAGTTTTTGCATTTAAAATATTTTTTGTTTGTTTTCTGTAGAATAAATTTTCAAAGTTCTTTGTTACCCTCATCTCTCTCTCTCTGGTTTATTTTCAAATTATATTGAGCATTCAGCAGTAGTCAATGTATGTGGGGACTGAATCATTAGTGATTATGAACAATGTTTGAGTTTCATTTCTTCTAAATTCATCAATCATACATGTCGAAGCTTTTCAATTTATACGGGGAAAGATGCATTTCCTGATTTATTTTGGCCTATCTAAATCCCCGTCCCAAATTGGTATCCGATGGAGAGAGAAAGGAAGGATATAATGTTATGTAACATTAACATTCTTCATTATTCAATTTTTCAACGAAAATTTAGGGATAATGCACTAAAGCAAGCAAAGTAAGTATATATGAACCCGATTATTCAACGGATGCTGTTAGCTTCGTTTAATCAGTGGAGTGTGGATTTTGATATTAGGATCCAGATGAAGGAACTAACGTTTAATTTTAGTTAGCAATATATAAAAGAGGGAATGTGTGTTGTAGACTATAAAGATAAATGTTTGCTTTAATAAATTTAATTCTTTCTTCGTCCAATGAATGAATAAAAGCACCAAGGGATAACTAATCCTTAAGAAACACATGAGTAACTAAATTTTTATGCACATAAGCTTTTTTAAAAAGATATAAAATATCCCTTATTTTTTCAACCCTTAATTCTTATCTGTATACAGTTGGCAAACAAACCTTGGTTCTGAACAATTATTATATATTACTTGCAGCAAGAAAGAGAGAGAGGGATTTTTTTGATCCAAGACACACACCTTTTGTCGCTCATTAAATACTTTACTTTGGTATCTCAAATGAAAAATTGGTAAAGGAGGGAGGATTATGACAAAGAAAAAATAATAAAAAGTTTCTCGTTGTTGTTACATCTCAAGAAAGATATTTTAAGTGTTCTTTGCAGTGACATGGGATGGAATTTGGGTTTCAGTGTGTCTAATGAAAGGTGAGCTATAGAGAGTGAGGGTAATGGATCGTCTATCTTTCTATAAATGCATCATGAATTGAAAATTGAAGGAAGGTGATGGAACTTTTGTTTGTTTGAGGGCCAAATGACATTTAAGCCTCAGATGTTTAATGAATTGAAAGCAGGACTGATTTTGGACAACTGCTGTATTCCCTTCCTTTCATTTGTCTCTCTGCTAGAAACGAAATTTGTTAAAATTATTTTACTACCTTAAATTTGCTCTTACACTAAATCAAAACTTTTTAAAAACATTCTTCCAAAAAAACATCATCGTCATCATCAGTCTCAAATGTCAAATCTGTGACAATGATTTTTGTAATAAGTGAAGCTGAGGGTTTGTTTTCAAATTCATTTTTGTCTACTGTTGTTTTCTGAAAGTTTCTTTTGCCAAGAAATGGATTCTTTTCTTTATTTTCTGAAACACTTTTTTTGAAAGGCAGAAAAGTAATATCTCTTGTCTTTGTCTCCAATTTTTGCCCTCCTCTTGCATTTAAGCGACACTTTCCAACATCAGTGCTAACGACAAACATAAAATCCAAAAGATTTACTTTAATTTTTAAAAATTGTACCGGCAGAACTAATCGATACATGACCACCGCTCATTATAAGGGATAAGATTACAACACATCTGTCAAATACAAAGGGCTTGCGTTAATTTCTAGAAAAGTACAACAAAAATTTGTGTGATGATGGGAATATTTTTTCTCATGGTCAGAAAAGAAACCAAGATTTATGATTAAAACCCGTCTCTTAATTCTCCTTTAATTACAATATTTTTCATCTGAACAATAAAAGTCATTTGAATTCATCAGGTTATAAAATGGTAATCTTATAAAACAAGAGGCAGTAAAGTATGAAGAATAAGAATGGGATTAAAATGAGGAGTTGATATTAAATCAGACAAAAAAGTTGGGGTGGATAGAAGTCACTTGTGTCAGAGATAAAAAGATTTTCTAGTGATGAACGGACAAACGCTTCTCAAGTCACAACAACAAGATGTAATAAGAAGGAATCAGCATCATTATTATAACTGGTCAAACTAAAGGTGGCTAATAGTTGATGCTCACTCTTACTGATTATATAATGTGCAAGCAGGGGAAATCTTGGGGATATGTATAAAGAGAGTTATTGAGGACTCTGTGTGTGTTCCTCCTCTTTTTTGGCCGTTTAACGAGAACTATGGCCGTCTAACTCAAATGGCCGTCTAAATCCAAGAACAACCAAAACCCCACAACTTGGATTAGTTTGGAAGGTAATGCGAGAAATCATGAAGCAGCAGGACAGATCAGGATTTTCTGACTTGTTTCCTTGTTTGTGGTGTGACAATCAGAACAGATTTGTGTAATAAAAAAAAAAATAAAAGCGTCTCTCAATTTCCCAAGATAAACTAAATTGGAAGCGTCTTTAGAGGTCTTAGTCCAGAATTATTTTACATAACTAGTAACTTTATGTATGCTGGTAAATGTTAGATATATTATTATTGATCAAATATCATTGAAGGAGCGAGAGGAAATATTATTGGCCTGTGTAACACAATCCCTCCGTGTCATGTTGGATTAAGGTTCGATTTGAATACGTAACAAGCATGACATACCTCCAAAGACAAATTAGCATATATCATAAGGACATGTAGTTTATGCGTAAAAATTGACACTTATACCACTTGAAGGCACACGCCAAAACATCTGCCCAAACCTTGCAGTTGGCTTGAGATGAGAACAAACAAATTTAACATAAGGCACCATCACCACACACACTATGAAGAAATGTCATTCGATCCATTTGCATATTTATTTCATTTGTGTGTTTAGGATGACATGGAATTTACCTTATGTACGCACATTACAATCAGCTCGTGTCTATTCAACAGCAAATACATACTAATACTGCTTTCTTCATCCGTGTTAACCCTTTCTCAGGATGGCAATAAATATGTATTCATCCAATATAAAGTTGCATTATTTAAACGATCCATCTTTAATAAATTATTAATTTTTAACATTCCTGTTAACAGTTGATCTTGTTTTTATTATGCATATTAAAACCAACAAAAAACGCTACAGTGTGGACTTGATATTATTTGCTCAATGAGAACAATGGAAGCTCCTGCTGCTTTCCAGTATCATTTTATTTCTTGTACAATGCATGCTAAATACCTTAACGATTGGACGTCAACTATAAAACGTAAGTCAGCTCTTGTCTTCAAATCTTGTTTAAAATAAAATTAATATTGAAGCATCCTCTGAATGGAAAGTGAGATACAGATAAACTAGTAACGTTTTAAAAGAGTATAGGATGGGATAATTTAATGTGAGCAGCAGCCTTTATCTATTAGAATATTCATATTTAGACAGGTAGGTCAGCAGGGGGCCGGTCTCAGCGTAGCTTCAGAACAGAGTTCATGAACAATGTAAATTCATAATGGAACGTAATAATAAAACGACCCACAGATTAAATACTGCGTATTTACAGGTTAAAGAATTCGATTGCATTCCTTTCCTTCCCCAAAAGTATAGCAAACCAACAAGATATCGGATCATCAAATTCAGTCCAAATAAATCCTAGTTCTTTGCTCACCGAGCTTGCTGTGTGACTCTTGGCCACAAGTTTGTAATAAATATCAATTCTAATTTTTCTTCAAGCACAACCAGTATCGATTTACTGCTTAGAGAAGGCTCGGGGTAAATTATGATGATAAATGCAAAAGACTTATTAACAAGGATAAATTCCAAACTATCCTCCAGGATCAGCATGACACCTTCAAAACCCCAATGAATTATTTCCCTAATAGATTTTCCTTTGTAAGAGGAAATAATAATTATTTAATGCTAAACACTCTTGTTCTTTGCAATGCAGAACCCAATCTGGTAATTTATTTAAAATTTGTGCAAATTTCTTGAAATTCAAACAAAGTGGACAAGTCATTCATTAACAAGGAAAATGAATTATTGCTAAATATATTATAGTCGTCCCCTATTTTATTTGTCCCGAAAAAACCGCAAGTTGAATAACCTATCAAAATGAGTTGAATGTGATGAGGTTTGTACAAATTGTACATTTTTCATTACTTACATGCAATTTGTACAATAGTTTGCAAAAAAATGTGAGAAAATGAGTGCCTTAATAATAACAATGCAACAAAATAAATGTGAGCTTCAATTATTGAAAGAGCCACATTATTTCCAAGAGTCTTTTTATTAGATGTTCTGGACATTGATGTAAAAAGTTTGTTTAATCATCATTCATTAGTTGGAAAAGCTGAGATTTGAATGAGAGAACAAGGAAATTAGTTCTAATAAGTACATATGTGGATGGACTTTTTTCTTTGATTTGTGACTTGTGAATACAACTCGACAGTTAGAGTGTAAAAGAAATTATTTGGTTTTATACATAAATTATTTGGTTTTATACATAAATTATTATTATATTTTTTGCTAATAAGAGCCAATAAAATATTTGTTTCACTTTGTACTCAAAGTATATGGCAGGCAGGTAAGAAAACAGTCCAAATATATTTTCCACATTTTAAAAACAGTGAATATATGGCAAACAAATGTAATGCAACGTAACGCCCCTCATTATCTCTCTTTGCTTTAGAATTTATGAAATGAAATAAAAATCGTGATAACTGCCATGTTTCAAATGCATATTAGAGACTCATTACGAATTTTCATCACTCATTGAAATACATAATAATAATTGTGAATTTGATCTGTTTCATTCAATTGAAATAAATAAAATCTCTCATTTCCTGTCAGGACTATTTTTTGATTTTGAAATTCAAAAATTACGTTCTCATTGAATGGCTCCGTTAATTTATGTGATTTTATTTCAAGTGAATTATAATTTTGATATTTCTTTGGCTTTTGTACTAGTGAAGTAAGTAAATTACTCATGTATGTCTGATGCGTAAAGTTGGTAGCATGAAATATAAAAATGTTCTTTTGTATTATTTAGTGTGAGGAATATCATAATGAGGGATAAAAAGTGGTGATGCTCCGACCCATAAGACTTGAGTTTAGGCAGATGACGCACAGTTGGAATGACAACAAACTTTCAGCAAAACAATGAGATTCACTCCACTCTGTCAAAATTGGTTGCGCTCCCTTTTCTTACTGATTTCATCTAATTTCGGCTTGACTTTCCGTCCTTTTCATTATTTCTATTCTTGTACTTGTCTTTACTTAAACTACTTTATTCAATGCATACTCGAGTTATTCAATGACGATGGTTGATAAAGATGATAAACTTTTTAAAAACATGCGAGAAAAACAATTATTTACAAGTCTTCCAAATTGCAAAGACATCCATCAGAGGAGCATTGAAAAAATTAGAACTAATTTACGCTCAAGATGTCAGCCTATCTTTTTTTTATTAGAATGGAATAGGAAAAGTATTTATCTCTTCTTCAATTTATCCGAGTAAAAAAAAAAGAGAAAAGTTTGGTTTACATGAGACAATCTGATCTGAATAATTCTATCAAAAAGATAAGCCCACAGAATAGCTCTCTTCATCTTTTGGATGTCCCTATGTAATCTTTATTGCAAATCGACTTTAATGCGCCTCGAGTACAATCTGAGCCTACATATCAGTAAAACAAAGGGTGCATGGATTTTCCCTATTTTCCTTTCCCTATATAAATAGTTGTGGATACTCTTCCCCAATTTGTTCACTAAAATTGGGATGTAGAAAATAGCCTGGTCTTTTGTGTGGTTATCCTACATAATTCGTAAAGTTATTGGAAAGTGTCTAAAAAGATTAAAGGGAAAATGGAAAGTCAAATTCAAGAACTCATTTTCTCCGTCTTCTTGTCGGCTATTATTTTTCATCCTGAAAAGTCCAAACTAAATCTCATTCCAACAGATGCACCTCCTCGATATTTATACCCAAACTATTTGACCAACGTTTTATATATGTTATTACACACAAGTGAATATGAGATCAAGTTTTATTACAACTGCCCCTTCTCTCTCTCTCTCTCGTTCTCTTTATAAGTGTTCTCACTTTCCCTCAACTTGTTTCTTCCTCGAGGAGACATCATCCATGAAAAAAGAGGAAGATGAGAGTTAAACTCATCTGAGTGAGTTATGGGCATTAATTTTTTAGGCAGACGACTCACACTTGGAGACTTAGCGTCTGGTCTTCAGTACACATTGGGATGGACCATGTTCACCCCTGATGATCTAAAGACCACCACTACTGGCACTGGTTGAGAGAGTCCCTCTGACTTAACTTGCTTTATGACTTATATTATAGATGAACCAAAAGCAATTTCATAAAATTACTGACTTCATGATGGCTTTCCACTATCCCTCAACTTGCACCCTTGTGAACGACACATGCCAATAATTGGCAAATAGGTTTTCTTCCATACACCACTAATGGGTCTTTCCATCAATTCCTATCTACTTCTCATCATCCTATTTATGAGTGGTAATGAAAAAGTGACTAATTTCCTTCATTCCTATCCTTCAGCATTTCTTAATGTCCACCCCAAATTCACCTTCTCATGGAAGGCACAGCAGTTATTTATGATTTAATGGCTGAATGCATGGGCACATTCAATAATAAATAACGTCGATAAGTAATTTGGTTTTTTGGATGAAACAACGCTTCCAATTTTAGTTTTTTCAGAGGATGCTGCTCTTTATTGATGTGGATTCATTGAAGGGATGATAATAAAACTGGAGGAAGGAGTAGAATGAGTAATTGGACTCCAAGATCGCGTCCTGCAGAATAAAAGGGGTGGAATGAAACTTGATATTTTTTTATATATAAAAAGGGCTAAAAATTGCATTAGTGAGAGGAGGGTAGGTCAAAAATTATGATTGGAACTTTTTTCGAGTGTTATTCACGTCAACATTCAAGTTTGGTTGGACTCGAGAGAGAAATAAATAAAGACACACACACACACACACACACACAAATACAGGCTTTATGATATGAATTCAAATCAAGGAAAATTTGGCTTCGTAATAGAAATTACCCTTTTCTACTCTGGCTGACTCGACAGACTTTTTCCAACAGAGAAAATTGTCGTGATGATGAGAATGAGAAACAACGTGGACATGGGCATGCTGGTGATCGAAATTGTACAAACTAATAATATATATTTTGTATGTAGAGCTTGAGTAAAGCCAAGCAGGATTTTTTTTTTGTCCACGTCCTTTTTAAAATACTCTTGACTTTCCTTTTTAGCTGATCATTATTGGTATAAGAAAAGGAAGCCGGACTATGGAGAAAGTGTTGGTCTTATTAGATATTGTTGGAAGGATGTATGGATTGGGCGTATTTGAGAGAAATGGCCACAACTGGAAGGAAGGCCGATGAGCCCACTCTCTAAACTTTCTCTTTTGGCTCTGCCTCCTTCTTCATGATGAGAGAGGAAGCATACGAAAACAGTGCGAGGAGAAAACGTGGCAAAAATTACTAAAAAGGTAATCTTGGGTTTTCAGAATTCATGTCATTGACAGTAACACTATAAAATGAGAACGCGAGTCTATCTGGAAATAGCCCTTTATTCCATGTCCTTCATTCCTCTCTCTCTATACAATGTAGTAATCATCATCATCTTCTACCACCATCACCAATAATCCAACTTTCTTTTTTACTTTCTCAAAAGAAAATATTTCAATGAAAGCTTTTATAAAGTTTGGCATCCATGTATTTAATTATTGAACAATTTAATTCAACCACCTTCACCTGCCGTTTTATACTAGCAGTGGTAACAAACAGTTTATAATGGGAACAAGCCAATTTACATACAATTCAATTATTTAACACAAGTGTTTGTTTTGCAAGTTGTAGCTGGAAGCAGTTTATACAAAGTAGTTATCTAAAACTAATTTATTTGGAAATGAAAATTACTCAGATTGTATATAAACGTGTCAGATTTCTTGTCGACACACATGTACAATTTGAGAACCAGAAGGAATTGACATTATTAATGCAATAAGCTCAAACAAAATGTTGCAAAAGGTTACTACTCATTATTGCTATTACACAAGAGGAAGATTTTTGGATAAAATATAAATGTGGTGGTTGAATGAATAGTGAGTAAGTTGATTCTTCGATTTTATTCAATCAATAAGGGCGTTGGCCTGTTTTTCTACTTAACTTACTCCTGTCAATTTCTTGAAAGATTCTCATAAAGTAATGACTCCAATATCCCTAATCAATCCAATAGATTATTTGTAACAAAATACGTCTAATGTTTTTAATCACATGAGTAAGTAAATGCCCATTTGGCTAAATTATATTATTATTAATAAAACAACAGTTTCTTCAAGATGAAATTACGTCATAATATGTATAACCTTTCATGTTTTATTTTTGAGAGTGGCGTGTCACGTTACAGTTACTTAATGCTGCCCTTTGCAAACTTTTATATAACTGTTTACTTACATTTTGACGGAATATTTGTTTTCTTGCTATTTTGCAGAGATAGATTAAGACTAATCACTTGTGTACATGTTCAGTGTTAACGTAATTGCAATTATGAGTAAAACATGAGAAAAATTGGTTTTAGAGACAGACTTTTTCCCTTGCAATATTATTAATTTGAGAAAATTTTGTGCCACGATGGCGCAAAGTAAATGGCTTCTGTTAGTTAGTTACTTAACACAATAAGTAAAAAAAAAGATGCGATGATTTGTTCCTTTAGGAAAAGGCGAGATAAAAACTTTTGATTAATTAGACATCCTCATCCACTCCAAAAGTTGAAACTCAAGATTCGTCTTCTTCTCCTTGGTTCGTGTTGATTAGAGAAAAGTTGCTCATGTCTAATTCTAATTTCTTGAAGCACATGCAGTGCTCATTTCCCAACTACTGAATTTAGTGAATACCTTACGGATAAAAAACAACAATGTGATGTAGGATGAGAACAAAAAGTATGCTTCATTTGAGACAGAATGGAATGGAGGAGCGTGGAGAATTGAATGCAGTCTCTGCCTTTGACATCAAGAAGCTATTTAACCCCTTGTCTTACAAACTTCCGAAAGGATTTTGACCTTTAATTATTCTTCTCAAGTATTTATCATGACTACGCCTTCCTCTGCCTCTAAAACTTATTAATTATCCCAACCAACTTTTTTTATGCAACTTTACTTAATCTTTGAAAAGTCAATGATGGATAGACATTAAAAAATGTGAGACTGCTACTTGTTTAAAATGCTTAATCCTTGTCTCTGCAGAAGAGAGGAATGAAGTTTCGAATTAATTTTTACAAATCTAAAAGTTTCATTAATTAGTTACAAAGATTACGCTTGGAAAACTTTTGTAAAGGACACGACGAAATTAAAATTTCAAAAAAGTTTTCTAATTTGGGGAAACAGGCAATATTCATTAGCAAGTTTTAACGAGATTAAAATTTTTTGTGTGGATGGGAATTGGAACTAATTTGTGTAGAATAAAAGCCTGAATATATAAAAAGAAGCATCTGTATCGCTTTCTATTGCTCATTGTAATCCAAGAGTTGGTGAAGCATGGTGTGAAAAGAATTAAATCTTTTTGAAGTGAACGACCAAAGTTTTTCATCTCAATTTTCTTCCCAGAGCATATTTTCTTTAGGGCTGATGATGGAGATGATAGGAAGGCAGTCTTAATTACAAACCAATGTCACTTTTTCTCTGCTGCTAATACAGTTATCACGACCCAAGTTTTACTGGAATTATTCACTGGTGCATAAAGCCGAGCCTCTTATTTCATTAGCACCAAAGCCACCACCACAAGCATTTGTTAATTGTGGGTATATACTAAATGAAGATTTTTTGAGCTTTTTGATTAATACTGACTTTGGAGAGAAACTTAACTAATCTCTTTAAGCTCATGCAAATGAAGGTTGAAATATTCATAAACACGAACTCATTGCAATCTTGGGGAACAAACGGTAAAAAAGACAAATGATATTTTCCTTCTCCATCTACGACTACCAAGTTTGGAATAAGTCGTGAGTTATATACTCCTTCAAGGAATTATTATTAAAAGCAAAGTCATAATTAATCTTGAACATGAACAATTCTTTCTAGATCAAATGACATTAGTGCTTATGTTTAAAATAAAACCAGATTTAGTATTACCAAACAAACAATGGAAACAAAAATCTTTTTGAAATAGTGCAACAAAGTTAAAAATATTTGATTACCGTATGAATTTGGGCAATAAATAATTCACACTCATTTAGGCAAGATTTAAATCAGAAGGAATTAACATTCAAGAATTTAACACTCAAAACCCGTTTTCTTGTGTAATAATATAATGCCCAAGGCATTCGATAAATTCTAGCTTGTGCATATTATTTATTATTTAAAGTTGATATAATTTTAGTACCTTGGTCAAATTTAAAGCCACTATGAATATATAGTTTTAAATTTCGCCGTTGATAAATTTCACATTGTTCTTGATTAATTCATAAGTAAATGAGTGGGGAAAAAATTAGAGATAAAGGACAAAGGATCCTTTATCCTTTCTAATACGGTTGAAGTGTCTGATGGGGATTTAGAGGTATAGAATCGCTCATTATTGACCGATTTTGACCGGGTTTGATTTTATCAGATACTACAGGCGATTTAGACGGGCGTAGCAATATTTATTTTTTTTAGACTCTTCAAGGTCAAGGCGAAAATCAAGGTCGAAAAAAAAAAGTTGCTAAATTTTGAGTGGTACAAAAATCTCAACTTGGCTATGCGCGCTCTCTCTCTATTAAAAGTTG